>CM021716.1:3215855-3275725 GCA_011074415.1 Stictonetta naevosa
TTTTCATGAGGTTTGCTTGAACCACCAGACTGCTCACAACTACCTGATACAGGACCTCTGCCAACAGTTCTTCGTGTGTGACAGCTTCTGGCAAGAAGCCCATGCTCGTGTCATCCTCGCACACACCCCAGGCTTCTGCTCTCGGGCAGGCAGGGACTCGGCTCTGTCGCTAGTTCTGGGTGTGCCTCATGAAGCAACCAGAGCCAGGGGTTGCTTCACCTGGAGAGGAAGCTGTACTTTTAAATTTTTGGCCAAGCCAATCGAATGGCTGCTAGTGAGGAAGGTGTCTCCCTCCTGGGACTGCGGTAGGAGGCTACAAACTCAATTAGCATCACGAGTTATGGAGAACAGTTAGAAGTTACTCCTCAGCATGGCTTTTCTAGGCCATGCCCTGAGTCAGATCAAAGCCACCCGCTCCTGTGAAACGGGAGCCCTGCTAAGAGCAGCTCCGCACACAACTTTGGGTCAATCAACGAAAAAAAGCGCAGCAAAGAAAGGATTTACCGTCACAGCACTACCTCTGCGGGTAACACTCCCTCGATAAGGAAGGATACCACACAGACAAGCCTCTGTGATTCAGCGGGAGGCTTCGGCAAGCCACTCCGGCTTGTAAGGTGGGGAAGCAGGGGGCGGAACGGCAAGCCGGGACCCGAGGCACGGGGCCAGCAGCCCGAGCAGCGCCCCGGGGCCGTGCCCGCAGAGCCGGGACGGGGCCGCCGCGGGGCCCCGCGCACCCACCTGCCGCGCGGAGCGGATCTGCCGCCGCACCGCCTCCTTGCAGCCGCAGCCGCTCTCCCCGCAGCCCGGCTGGAAGTGCGCCTCCACCCGCGTCAGCCCGCGGAAGGCGCCGTCGGCGAAGCCCGGCCAGCCCAGCTCCAGCGCCGGCGGCTCCACGTCCGAGCGCTCGGGGAAGTAGGTGAGCGAGGAGGCGGCCGGCGAGGCGCCGAGCGACGGCGGCTCCTCCTCGGCCGCGGCGGGCGGCACGGCGCCCCGCGCGATGGCCTGCACCTCGGGCTCCGAGAGGAAGGGCGGCAGCTGCTCCCGCCGCAGGAAGGCCCGCAGCGCCTCGGGGCCGCCCGCCACCAGCTCCTCCAGCGCCAGCCGCTGCGCCTCGCTGTACAGCCCCAGCTCCGGCCCGGCCGGGCGCGGCGGCCAGCGCCCGGCGCCCTCCTCCAGGCACTGCGACAGGTTGGCCATGGCGCGACCCGCTGCCGCCCTAGCCTGCCGGCCCGGCCTTTATAGCCGCTTTGAATCCAAACAGCGCCGCGCCGCCGCCGCCACTGGGGCAGCCGCGCTCCGCCTCTGCCTCCCGTTGGCTGCGGGGACCCGGCACGGCCCCGCCTGGAGCAGGGCCCAGCCCATGAGGGGAAGCGGGGCCGGGCCTGGGGCTGGTACCCCTGGTTCGGAGCCCCCGCGGCCCCGCGCTCCCCTCAGGCCCGTGTCGAGGCGGCCCCGCTCCCCTCACACAGGCCGGGCCAGGAGGGCGAGGGCCCGAGGAGGGCCCGGCCTGCAAAACCCCTGTCAGAAACCCGGCCTTCAGCAAGGACAGCCGCGGTTTCGGCCTTCCTCCCCGGCCCCATAAAGAAAGGAAAAAGTTAAAAGTCACATCTACCCCTGCCCGGATTTACTCCTCTACACCCCTCCCGACGGTAACAGCCACAGGAGCGGCAGAGACGCTCAAGGAGAGTCCCAAACTGTAAACCAAATAAAGAAAAACCCGCGGGCTTTTCTGTATTATTAAAAGAAATTTAATATAATTTTTAAATTAAAAAATTCAATCTCTATTAAAGACACAAGTCAGGTACTAATACTGTCAGACATACCCTTTTGGCATGGGTTTTACATACAATTTATGATTTTATGCATTGCTTCAACATGTTAAGAAACCACCTTTTCATACTTACAGTAGCAATAAAGTCAGTTCCATACAATATCAAATATCCTTTTTTTAAAAAAAAAAAAGTTTTAAATATATTAGACTCTGATTGCCAAAATGCCATTTTATACACAAAGCTGCTAATACAATATACAGTTCTTACTTTTTTTTTTCACATAAAATACATTTCATCAAGTTTTATTTGTACATCATTTACTACTGATCGATGGAATTACGAATTATTGCAGAAGGCTTGCCATCGTGTGTTACATCCTGTACACGCAGCAGTCGCACCGAGCTGTACAAGGGCTGCCAGCGCTGCCGTAGTTCCCTCGGCCCCTCTCGGGACGCCAGCAGCACAATCCACAGGCTGAACGTGCCGAGGTGGCAATGCTAAGGCTGCATTTGCACCATTTTAAAACCCGTATGTCCCGGTCAGGTGGAGACAATTGTATTGGTGTAGATTTGGAACAGGTCTCTTGAGCACTGTCTCCTCTACCACAGCTTCCACAGTTGAAATACAGCAAAATATCCTGGGCCCTATTTTTGCCATGGCAGATGTTGCCTGAAGAACCCAGTGGTACTCGAATCATGCGGGGCCATCGACAAGTCCATTACCAGCATGGCCAACATCAAAACAGCAGAATAAAGCTGAAGAACAACCAGGAACAACGAATTCTGTTGTACAGCCACAGACAAAACAAAACTAAATTCCAAATATTAACAGTGTTCTGTGGTAAGAGGCTAGACCTTGCTACTCAAAGTATCTTCTGGACTCTGTGGAGAACTGCTATAACTGATAACAAGATTTGTTAAATCAGAAGGAAGATCCTGATCATTTCCATTCTCCGTGTTTAGAAACGGTGGTCATGAGAGAAATGAAAGCATGAAAATTGCAGAATCCTACATGCTCTGAACCGCTTTCCTCTTGCAGTAAAGAACAGCACAGCATAGTCACTGCAAACGTTCCAGAGATCAGAAACCAAATTAATTTTAGCGAAGTGTGATAAGGCACAGAAATATCCAGACATAGGGAGGTCACCTTCCAGCAGGTAGACAACAGTAAATCTGTGGCTCACTACAGACCAGTGCTATTGCTTTCTCTGTTAAGATATTCCTATTTCATGGTATTGCCAATTTTGTTTCAGCATAGATGATTTAAGTTAACAGAAGCCCAAGATTAAAGCAAAAGGACACCGAACAGAGTTTATGCCATTGGGAGATTATAAGTGCTTTCACCTGTAACCCCATGAAATAAGACTCACTCAGTGTACTAGAGAACTCACTGCCTTCACTGCACATTGGACTGATGGCTATTGCCCTGCCATGCTCTTCTCCTTCCCTACCAGGATTTCCTCAACCATGTCATTCCCCGGCCACGCCTACAGGATGGTGCAGAATCGCATCAGCTGGAGTCAGTTCTTACCAAAACCAGGAGGGTTTTAAGATTCTGGAGCACCACAGAAGTGGGGCTAACTGAGATAAAATCGCGTCACTCTGTACATGAAGTACAGACCCAGGTGTGAAGCCAAACAGATCACAGCAATGGTACTGAAGCCCTTAACTAATATTTCATTGCTGGGACTTTCCTGGTGGAGTTCAGTAAAGCAGATACACTATTTTGAGACACTTTTTTGCACCTAAATAAAGTATTTCAACATGGGAAGTAAAGCTGCTCTCAGTACCTAGTTGGTTTGCTATAAACACTACGACTAGCACTTTGGAAGATTTTGCAAGCAGAAAAGTTACTCCCACGTGCAGCTTTGCCTACAGCAGCCCTGTCAGCACACCCCTGTTCTCAGATGTTTGTGTAGCCTGCACCAACTACAACCTTCAGCTTACAGCCGATGGAAGTGGGACTGATCTGACCTTCAATCTGTACGTAGAGCTTTATAGAACCTAGAGTCACTGAATATGGTGTAAAACCCCCAAGTCTTCCTCTAATAAGCCAAGTGCTTGACATCTTGCCAGTCACAATGCGATTCACAGTTTCTACAGCTTTTTAGTAAAATGAAGATTCAGTGAATTAGCCAAGGTGCCTTCTGCTATGTACTTGAGAGCTTTCCACTGGGATGGTCTTATTAAAATGCACAGATAATTGAGAGCACTGTTATTGTAACATTGCTAAATTTTACAGTGAAAAGCCCTGTTCCTAGAAGTAGGCTCCTACAGTGCACATAAAAGAACATCTATGTTTTTACTGCTCCCCCCAATGCCTGTTTGTCTCTACAGCACTTTAGAAGCAGGCTGAATACCCGTTGTACCGAACCACTCATCCCAGACCTCCAACCAACAGCTCTTCAGGCAGCATAAATTATCAGCTCCTTCCCTGAGCTTATTTGCCAGTGCCCCGTGGGCAGTGACTGTTACACCTGAAATGTCACCAATACAACAGCATGAATCCATTTTAGGTCACTGTCTTCCCAAGTCCCACTCTGATGCATTCTGTGCAGTGGAAGATAAATACTTGGCTTGGCTGCAAAAAAAATCCTGGGATATTTATCAATTACCGATTCTCTCCTCTGAATGAGGATTACATTTGATCAGACAGCACTTGACTTTAGAGAGCATGTCAGCTTACAGTGCTAACGCCAGAAGAGCTGTATTATGGCCAATTTTACAATTACAATGCAAAGTCCAATTAATGGGATGCTTTATAATCCAGAACCTGTAGCCTTTTTCTCCTGATAGTAAATCAATTGTTGTTTTGCTCAAATCACAGCTAAAATAATGAATTTCTGGGGCTTCACACATAAACAAAGTGAAGTACCAATGAATTCAACGCTATTTGTCTAATGTGGACTGGCGTCCTGCAGCTTTGCTGTATCAATAGCTCCCAGTGAGAGCAAGCCTCTAACTACTTAACACCATTGCATCCAGCTGCCTCCTTTTCATGTGCATGGAGCTACGTAGCGTTCAGTACACTCAATAGCACAAAACTGCTCTGAGAAGGAAAATGGCCCCACTCCTCCTACCTCCGGGAGGGAAGGCATCAGCGGAGCCAAATCTTGCACCACTTACTACCTAGTGGGTAACAGCACCAACATGTGCTATACTGAGTCCAGAATGCTCGTGGGTTTGGATGTGAGGAGGCAATCCCAGCACCGTGGGAGAGCAGGGGCATCTGGAAGACCATCTTCCCCCACTTAGTAACACCCAGGCTACGCTTGGTTTCATCCCAAATAAATTATCTCTAGGTAAGCAGAAGACCCCCTGTTAACTACACACAGGTGTTGTAAAGTCTGTCCAGTTACTAAACCATCTTGTTTCTACTGGATAGTCTTTTAATTTCCCTTAAGGCTAAGCACAATAAGTATTTTCTAGTCTTACATTTATACTATGCATTCCAGTAACGGAGGGAGATCAGCTGAAGCTGGCACATTAGCCACAAACAGGGCAGCACAAGCTACTGGCTCTGTGTCAGAAAAAGCCCAGCTTCTCTGTTTCAGAACAAACACAGAAACCCCTTAACTGAAGGGAGGCTGCAAAATAAATAAATAAATAAATAAAAAAGCGGACCGACTGCTACCATTTCCCAATGTGTTCCTAAACAGGCCCGTGGCCCTGTGATGTTACACAGCCAGCCCCAGCGAGGGGCCAGACCTCAGGGCACACTGCCCCAGCTGTGCTGGGAGCGAAGGAGAGAGCCTTCCCTCCCTCCGTGGAGCTGCCCAAAACGCTGCACGTGGAGAGCGAAGGATGCTTCTGGCTGCTGGGGAACAGAGGGTAGCGGCTTATGCTACCTCAGCCAACTTTTTATGGCCTAGAAAAAGGCAAGGCTGTGGGGATCCCCAGAGGGGAAGCGTACGTGTGAAGTGTAATACTGATGTCTAACAGCTGCCAGCTAAAAGGATGACGGGTGGAAGATGCATTTTCTGTTGCTCGGGTGAAGCACAATTACACTGCTGTGAGCATGATTTAATCCACCAGTGGCTTATAGAGCCCCAAGCAGGTGTGTGTTTGTAGTCTGGGATTTCAGCTGTCCAAGATGACATACTCATAGAAATAGGTATCTGTGGGATAGCCCCTGTGCAGCAAAACGTTTGGACATCTACAAGTATTTCTGCAGATGCAACTTGTTAGCTCAGCTGTAGCCAGTTCCTCGGAGCTGGCTCCCATGGGGCACTTTCCTTTCAACCTCACCCGGGTACACAAAAAACGTGACTTGCTGAAACACCAGTGCCAAACCCCCCTGTTATACCATGCAGGAGTTTCTCAGGTACGTCAGAGCTACATGAACTACATTAAAGCAGTGGTGTTGGAGTGCCAACCTCTCTACAGCAGAGAGGCTTTGCTGAGTACGGTGTGGTGCTGGGTGCCCTTGCACACGAAGGCACTTAAGCCCCATTCTGACAGTTACTGATGGTGATGACTTCATCACGGGAGCAGGAAAAAGCCAAAAAGTCTCCTGTCCTGCTGCAGTGTTCAACTACCAAAGCAATGAGTTAACATTCATCAGCCAAAGACTGCAGGTTAACCTAAGTGTCGTAACATCTAGGGAGGTTAGAAACATTTTCACACTTTTCTAGGTTAGTGCAGGCAAGCCTTTTCTCCTCTTCCCTCCCAAGCCCTGTGGTTCTGGAAATCCAGAAAAATCTGAACACAAAGCACACTGCCCCAAGTATCTGTGTTGAGCATACAGAGTAAACAGAATCAATAGGAAAGTGAGATCAGCAGAAGTCTTTTCAGTTTTAAACAAATTAAAGTCTAAATAGTACAAATAAGTGTTTTAAATTACTTATCCCAATATAGACCTTTGCCAGTATTTTATTGCAGTAAAATTCTATTGCCAGGGCCCCTTATTGCAACACCGGTTTTAAAGCCTGTCGAGTGAAGCCTGTTCCAGGAAGAGTTCTGCTTAAAACCTGGTGGCAGTCTGCATGACGAGTTCACATGAGCAGAACAGGACCCAGCCAGTGCACAGTTTCTGATGGTGAGCTGGCACTGTAAGGAGACAACACCTCGCAAACTCCCTAAAGCAGGCACAGCATCCACACTTGCTTGCTGCTCAGGCCCTGTAGATTCAGGATCCAGCTGCAGGGAAAACAGCTCTGTCCACTCGTGCAAACCTCGTGCTGGGGCTGACCACCCCTCCAGGATATGTGCATCACCCAAGAGTGAAAACTCAGGTCTGAACTGTCACCCTCCAGAAGCGTGGTGGCTTGCAGCAAGAGGCTCAGATGCAAATGTATTTTAATTCAGATAATTTCTTCTTTTCAAGCCATCCCATGACTCCTCAAGGATGGGGAAGCAGCTCATACTTTCTTCCCCAGGGGGAAAGACATGGGCATCTCTTTCTACATCATACCGATGCATATTCCTTCCTGTCCTGGGAGCCTTGCTCCACCTGCATTACTCATTCAACTTCAATGGAAGTAATTGGCTGGGTAAAGTACAATTCAAGATGAACGAGGCCGACACAGTCAGGATGTCCGTAACCAGATCCTCCCCATGGAACGCCAACAACCTGGCCACAGTGATAGATCCAACCAGCCCATCCACTTCTCGTTTCCTCTGGGGCAAGTAGCAGGTAAGACTAGGAAATTCTGCAGCACCCATGCACCTTTTCTTCCATTTCTTCCATGGGAGCTTTGAATTTCAAGAGGGGTGGCTCACCACTGGACACTGTGTAATACACCGAGGTCCCATTGGAGCTGTAGGGAGAAGTCCTGGATCCGATTAGGTGCGACTTGGCCTCGCCCCCATTTTCGGCAACTCCTGCCATGCCGCTGCCAAAGTGGGTGCTGAGGAAGGGGTGGTTGAGGAGCTTGGCCGCAGCCCGCTGCCGCTTCAGTTCAGAGAGCGTCTGGTGGCTGTGCTCCTTGTAGGCACCCCAGAACTGCTGCGTGTCGGGGAGACCGGGGTTGCCGTAGGGCAGCACGTGGCCTGGGCTGCCGTCGGGGTCAGCGTGCATGCTCCAGATGTCCCCGTTGGAGAAGGTGTACTGGTAAGTGCTGGCCGATGCCATGAGTCCATTCTGGAGGGGGATTTCAGAGTCACACTGGGTGCTCTTGTTTGCTAGCTCTGGAAGGAGGGAGGAGTTCTCCAGCACTGAATTCTGTAACAAGAAGACATTAAAGAAGAGCATCTTCCCCTGTTCTCCACGTACAGTTCATCCCCGTGACAACTTCCTAAGCCAGCTTGCACACAGTCTGTCAGCCAGAGGTACTGCAGCAAAACCATCAAATTCACCCACCATCAGGACCCTATAATGCTGTGAGCCCCAACCAGGGGCTGCTCCCAGCCAGGAACACGGAAATTTTAGCACAGAAGGACTCAAAAAAAAAGAAATATGGATTGAGTGATATGCATGTCAATAGAACATGACAATAACTCAATTAAAAACAAGTAACTGCAAAGCAATAAAGAAATTCCTTTGTGATTACCCATTTATTAGCTCTACAGAGAAATACGTGTGTCATAAGTAACTGCTATTTGTTCTGAACGCTCTGGTTCACTAGGGTCATATCTCAAACCTATTTAAGCAGCTGTAAATCCCAAACAGCCTTTCCACTGTAGTGAGATATTCCTGTTTAAACTAAATGAGAATTTGGTCTTTTGCTTAAAACTGATGGATAATAAATAATAAATAAATAATAAATGTTTACAATTTTTTCAGCCACCTCCCACCCCAGGGCACCCACTGCTATTGAGCCTGCACTACCCACCCTCCTCCGAAACTCTTTAAGACAATTGAGATTCCTTACGGGGTCTGTATTCTCCTGGTCAGACCGAGTCTCCCCTATTTCTCCAATGAGACCCGAGTTCCTTCCTTCTTCTGCAGCCCCCAGCTGCTGCCAGACGATGGCCTCTTTCTCGCACTCCTTCCTGTAAAGGTTTGTTCGGTCCGACAGGCTGGCTCTCCTCACCACCTTCCTGTGGGACACGGGGAAGGAGCATCAAATCTGTGAGCAGGATACGGAACATCTTACCCTCTAACTCCTCTCACCTTCTCCTCGTGCTTCAAGGCATCTCCCACTGCAATGTAATGTGAATTTAGCTTCCTGGCACCCACCCACGCAAAGCAGACAAAGGCACTAGTGTGGATATTAAAGGTGGGAGGAATTTTAAGGAGTTTTAAAGTAGTACTGCAAATGTGGGTTAGATCTCACACAGCTCACCTAATGGATCTACTCTGCAGCCAGGGGAGTAAACACAGAGGGAAAGGGCCCATGAGATGAGGGAGTTCTGTGGTCTGCAGGACTGCTTTGATGTCTAGCAAACATCTTATAAAGGCATTTGCAAAGTGTCTGAACACAGTATCTTGGCCATGAGAATTTATTGCTCTTCATTCCCCTTTCCCTGCACCGTCCTCATTAAAGCTGTCAAGAAGCTCAAGTTAATCCATCTGAAGCGCTGATTCTCAGTCCCAACTCCCAACGGGCCAGCAGGGTAAATCCTCACCACTTGGCTCTGTTCAGGGCAGCTCTAAAGAATCCCTCATCAGAGGAGCTCTGCCTTCCACTGACAGCCAGCTTCTGCCTTTCAGAGTGTGCTCCGAAAGGACAGACGGGCTCGTTCTCTGCATGCTGACCGCGGGGTGCTCGGTGGTCACACCCGGGTGGCCAGGCAAAGGCGCTGGGTGACCTGCGGGGGACAAGGCACTCACCCCCGGCTGCCGGTGCTGGAGGTCCTTCGGCTCAGGGACGATTTGTGCCTCATCTGCGACTTCATGATCACGTCGTGCTTGTGTTTCAGCTCCAGAAGTAAGACTTTAAATTCCTCCTCTTCACAGAGATCTACGGGGCACATAAACCAGGCCATTAGTCAGACCATTCACACATGGTACCATCCACAGCGTGGTACTACCTGTGTCTGCCTAGTACATACAGCTCCGAACACCAGGAGGAGGAGAAAGGAACTTTAAGCAAAATATGCTTAGACACATTAATCTCCAAACAAACTGCAGGAGGCACAATGGTTTGGACACTTAAGTGGGATCAGAAAACAAGAGCTGCTCATTGTGACAGTGGCTCAGCTTTGCAATGATCCAGCTATTCAGCTAGGTTTTGTCCCATCTCTAGCAGTATGCTTTGCCTTTACCTGTGAAAGGGTGAAAGAAATATTGACCAGTGTCTCAACACTTCAAGGTGTGAGGAAAAGAAATTTCAGTAGTTACCAGACTGCACCTCCCCTGGTTATAGCATTTTTACTTAAGTCTCCAAAACTTAAGACTAGACAAAGGCAGAGCAGGTCAGGGTAGAAGTTGAGAACTTCCATCCTTGTAAAAAATCCTGTAAAAAAATGAGGGTGCACAGATTTTGCAATTAAGAAAACCTTAATGCCAAAACCTTAATGCTCAGAAAACCTTTTGCCAAAAGAAAATGTGGCACAAGATAATAATAGATATGGTCAGATGCTAACACTGGCATTTTTACTTCCAATGTTCCAGGACTTGTGTGTTTTCTCTTCCCTCTCCAACCCTAATAGGTTACAGCACTTCACTGCACCAAGGCAGAACTAGAGACACACAAGTTTTAGGGCTGCACTCAGCTTTGGAAGTGGTACACCAAACCCCGCTGCTGTGTGGTAAGCCAGGTCTAAGACCATAATGCAAGAGCAGGGAGACTCCAAAGCACAGGAATAGAGGGATGACATGAGTGTGGACAGACAAGATAAAAGCTTGGTGCTTGAGAAATTCATTCTCCCTTCTTTTTATGAGCAGGAAGAAGCATTTTCAGGAGTAACAAGATAGGCTCTTTAAAACTTCAGTCCCTGTTAAAGTCCCTATAACTTTGATTCTAGACACCTGAAAAATGAAGTGTTAATGCTTCTGAAAACACCATCTCGAGACTCCAGCAGGCTTAGAGGCAAAAGCTTCTAAAGGATTTTTCTTAATGACTTTGATCTTGTTATTTAAGATTAGTAAACCCACCTATTGGCATCTCATCCAAAGATGTCCTGGCACTCAAGCTAGCCCCATGGGACACAAGCAACTCAGCCATCTGCATCTAAAGAAACAGAAAGAAAATCCAGTTGACAGAGGTATTTTAGGAAATGGTTTTCCACCTCAAACTGAAAAGTTGGAATACGACAAGAAGCAATAGGATGCATGCTCAACTTGCCTCACATTTTTCTGGTACATATGTGATATTAAGTATAGTTCCCACCATTCAACTGCACAGACATACTCTTACTGAGCTTTCTCAGCAAGAGCTTCTTTTTGGAGCCCCGTGGATCTCATCTGACACCATCCAGCAAGTCCAGCCCTAGTACAGACTGCTTGTTTGTACAGGCAGAAAGAAATGTCACCCTCGTACACGAGTTTTACAACAAAATCCTCACCTGTCCCCAGAAGGCCGCAGCATGAAGAGGTTCCCAGCCATCCCAGTCCTTAACATCCAGGCTTGCCCCCTGGTCAAGAAGGACTTCAGCTGCATGCAGATACCCATTGGCTGCAGCTATATGCAGCTAGGAGACAAGGAACAGAGCATGAACCACCTGCAAGGACCATGAATGTTTTTTTACATTGAACTTCAGTGGAATTTCCTGGATGATGTCTGACTCTAGATTCAGACAGGCATTTGGCAGATGCATTTCCATCAGGTCAAAAGCAGGTTGCTCCTGTTACTGACACTCAGCATTACCTGCATGTAGTTCTGCTTGGAGAGGAAAGTGTTCAACAGTGCTTAAGATCTCTTACATATATGGCTTAAAAAGTAATGTTTTCAAGTTTTAAATCAAGGGCTCCTAAGTGCTTCCCAATCAGCAAGCAAACAGCACCACTGAAATGCAAACCTGCCATGGAGAACATCTAATGTGAACTCTATCTACATCCCTCACGCCAGAAAACACCTCCTCTTCCCCACTAAGTGCTGTGGATGTGATTTTTTTGATGAACTCTTCAGCATGCTTTAGTCAGGACTCCCTTTGTGCAAGTGCACTTCCACTCATTCTATGATTGCTTTCACCATTTGAAAATCAGAAACGTTTAAATCCATGGCGACTTCTAGTTAAAGAAATCTGATTTTTCAGATACTGGCCTCCAACTACACGCATCGCTTTGGAGACACGAATAATAGTCTCCTGTACTCCACCATGACCCTCCATGTCTCTGAGCATTTTCATAATTGCTGTCTGCTGCTGCCTCTCTGAGCGCACCATTGACCTGTACGCCATTCTGAAGGTATGAACTTCATTCAGAGCTCATCCTACTTCAATTGTGCTAAAGAGGAGCACAAAAGCGTCTTTTCAAAATTTTCCGCATGGATTCTACTTCATGAAGTTAAAACCTCATCTGGAAATAAATTCTGATGCTTTCTGGCAGTTCAATTAATTTCTACATAAATTTTATGGCACGGGGTCATTTCCTCTAGAGGTCGTATGATTTAACAAAGAATCAGATAATGCTCAGAAGCAGTCCGACAAGCAAATGCAAGCTTGAATCTGATGCTGAGAGTTGTTAAAACAGTTACCAGTTTTCCAGGACTGGAAGGCAGTTTCACAGCTAGAGCCTCTACAGGCAAGGTGGGGGTGATACAGAAAGGGAAGCCAATACACCTGCTTCATTTTTTTTTAAATATATAAGCCATTTAACAAGTATTATACGTATAGATTTATATCCTCATCGCAGGATATTTTGAACCTTTCTGTGGAAACTGATGGTACCAACCACTGTCAGATGGGACACGGGGGCTCAGCAGCCTTACTGCAGGACCTGGCCCATGGGACAAGTGGCTGAGGTCACAGCAACAAGGGATTTGCTTCAGAAAGCTCAGGGTTAGGCACTAAGTTACGTCAGCTGTACACATGGACAGAGCCCGTTCCTACGTGACGATACTAAAACGGGAAAAGATCCAGACAGCTTCCTCCCTCCTTGTACGTGTTGATTTTGTATAACCTCCTGCCACGGGGCAGGTTTCGTAACCCGCAGGCTAAAGGTAGGCAGAAGCGAAGCTGCGGCAGTTTCACTCACCAGCGTAGCACCCTGGGCATCAGTCCTGTTCAGGTCTTGTCCAGTCGCAAGTATGTCATGAATGTCACAGATCATGACCTGCTCCGGGGCAGCCCGCATCTCATTGATTTTTTCCTGTGTAATTCCTGTTAAAATTCCAATTGAAGAGTTGGAAAGGATCTTTGTCTCCAGTGGTTGAGTACAATTATACTCATGATTCCTTGTTGATATGACCTCACATTCTTTCCAGAGGCTGAGGGGACTTCACCATAATTTAGGAATCAGAGAAACTAGGCAGTTCCAAAACAATATGCCAGGCAGCAGCTCTCTGCTTCTCTCAAGAGGCAAATCAAGAGCTGAGAAGGTCATTTTCAGTACTACATTGGCCCCCTTTTGAGTTCTACATGTTCTCAGTCTCCTTACCCTGGTAGGCCATGCAAGTCTCAATCACATCCAGGGTTGGCTCGTCTTCACAGAGGTCGTACGGCATGTTGCCATCCGCGTTTACTGCCAGCAAGTCTGCTCCACTGCAAGGGGAAAAAGGTGTCACACGAGAAAGGATTCCCGTAATATCCTAGAGCAGTCAGTGCCAAACACTGGGATAAACGTTTGGCCAAAAAGCAGCTGGGGTTTCATGGTTGCCCAAATGTCACCAAGATTTGTTAGAGAATATAGATTTAAAACAAAGCCATGGAGCTATGAGTGGGGAAAACAAATTCCAAAAGCGGATGAAAGGCAGCACCTCCTTCGTGGGCTGTGGGGGATGCAAGCCACTGAGCCGTTCCTGTCCTCTCCTGGTCCTAGCATTCATCCTGGCACTGGACAGACCAGCAGCTTCTCAGTGATAGAAGTGATTTATTTGCTGAATTTGTGGGTATCAATGCCAAGCAACTACCAGGTGCTTGTTATCTGGGCACCTGGCAGTCCTTGAACAAAAAGTTCACAAGGACCAGAGAAGTTGTGAAAGATACAGCCTGAATGGTGGAGGGAGCCTTCCACCTAGCCAAGAGCACTCTGGCAAAAATAAACAATAAAATAGTAACAATAAAAATTTCCGGCAACTGGTGAATTTTTCCATCTGAATTTCCAAAAGCACTTCCCTAAGCCTCTGTATCACCTCCAGGACGTACTATTTGGAAGGAAAATAGCCATTTATATTGTTCACTAACCTCATATTCTCACATGGTAAAAGAATTTCCAGTACCTTCTGAGCTTTGCCATTTTAGCTAGTTGTTTAGTAGTCCTCAGCTGACCTCTGCTCTGCCTTAGCAAGATGGCAGACAACATCCACTTGCATTTACATTCCTGTTCCTTTACTTTTTTTCCCCTCTCTCTGCCCAAGCAGAGCAAACTGCATTGCAATTCACACTTGCAATGTTTCAGTGTTAGTTTAATCAGCAAATAAAAAAGGAACTGAACATCTCTTGTGGGCTGCCACCTCTGATGGTCTCCCAGGGCTCCAGGTGCCACCACCAGCACCACTGCCTTCCATGGCAGTGTTTAACCAGACATTTGGTATGTGAGATGTGCTCCAAAGGAAGACTTTCATCATAGCAAACAAATCACTCATTCCTCAAAAGTCCAGTGGAAGACTCTTTCCGAGCATGGGATCATGACACTATGCCTGCATCCTCTGCCTCACTTCCTTCATTTTAAGTCAAGAAAGAAGGGCAAAAATTTCCATGCTAGTGTCCCAGATGGCAGCAGTGCAGGGAGAACAGGCCCTCAGGGAGAGGTCACAGGCTTTGCTGTGCAAAGCAGCACGGTAAAACCCCAAAACACATTTTGCCCTCTCCATCATCACCCTGGCAAATGGAGGAGAGGCCTCCATTTGCAGTCAGGACTGTCTGCTCCAGCAGGTGCTCATTAAAAGCTGCACATGGTATGGCTCAAAATGCATCTTTCCTCTTCCTCCTTGCCAGCGAGCCCAGGGAAGACACAAGCTTTGTGGCCCTTGAAAAGGCAAGAGGAAGGTCCAGGGCGAGCGCCCTGTGTCACAGCGCTGGGGAACAAACGCATTATGAGCAGCTGTCTGGTCACTAATTAAGGGCCAGTAAGGCAGGTCAAAAAGTTCACCCAAGTATTCAAGCCATAGGAACCTGCTGTCCTCCTGCATCGGTGTCTGACTGTGGCTGGAAGATCTGAAGTTGTGTTTAAAAAGCCTGAGAGTAGGTCGTGCTGGCTGCTCCTATTTCTACCCATCCAGCAAACACAGTTCAACAAGCACAAACACAGGCACGTACACACCAGAACACAAGGCAAAATGGGCAAATTTCAGCCCAGTCCTGAGCAGCTTCCTGAAACTGAGTCAGGCCACCTGGGGTTCTATTGCATCTCCTCAACCTTTCTGCTCTTCCTCCTCCACCTCCTCTTCCCCCACGCAGGAAGGAGTCCCACGAACAGCCTGAGAGCAGGCAGTAGCCACCACTGAGAGGTGCCAGGCAGTCCCAGTTCCCACCCACAGAAGCTGCGGGTTAGATCAGAGTTGCAGAAAGGGGCGGACACAACAAGCCACCTACTGCTGGATGAGGATCTTCACCAGGTTGATATGACCACACGTAGCTGCTGCGTGCAAGGGAGTCCACAGCTCGTTGTCCTTGGCGTTGACGTTGGCCCCGTGGTTGAGGAGAAGCTTGACTATCTCTTCGTAGTTGTCTATGCAGCACTGGTGAGGAAGAGATGTAGACAGATTGTTTCGATTTGCTTTTTACTTTGGGAAGGTGAGGGCTCACACCTGCTCACTTGTACCATGGTACCTGGACATGGGGACCTACTCTATGCGCAGTATTTGGCAACGAGCCTCTCCAACAGCGTTAAACACCAAGTTCAACACAACCAGGCCAGAAAGGCACCATGCTGAACACCCACATGGTGCACTGAAGGTCACTGGTGTTCTGCAGGGCCTTCTGGTTTGGGGCAGAAGCAGGAGGGGAACATCAGCAAATACGCACACAGCTGCTGCTTCACTGGGTCTTCCATATTCAAGAGCAAACAGAGCAGAAATTCAAGGTGACCAGCATAGCTGCATACCGAGGGAGGAGCTGACAAGCTGACATTCCCTTTTCTCAGGGAAAATCCCACGCGCTGGCATGCGATGAATAAAAAACTTGTAAGCAGCTCACGCTACCTACCATAGTTATCTGATGAGATGCAAGCTGGATTCCCAGCAATAGGAAGTGCTTCATGGGGCATCTTTCGTTTCCTGGAAAAATCAGCAACCCCCATGCACTCACACCAAGAAGGGCCTCGACTGCTTCCTTTGGGGAAGGTGGAATTTGCTCTTTGACCCACCTCGTGCTCACTTTTTGATATGAACATGTGTGGGGGACACTAAAATAATATCGGGCCTTGTGCAGAAAGCCTGTTTGTGGTCTGCCCACGCTGGAGCCTCGTGGCCCAGCACTGCACTGCAGGCTCGCACAGGGGCCAAAGCACACCCACAGCAAGCATCTCGGCAGCTGAGCGACAAGGATCCTTTGTGTATTTCTATTTCTGTTTACTATTTCTATGTGGAAGTGAGGCTAAAATCATGCCTGTCAGACAGCCAAGTTATCCCAGAAGCATAAGCTGCATCCTTCACTGGAAGCCACTGCTAATGGGCATTTGTGTCCACTTGGCAGCTTCTCTCTGTTCAGGGATACAATTAATTCTCGTGAAGCCAAAGCTTCCACCTCAGCCCCCAAATGCACCTTTACAAAAACTGATCCTTTAGTGGGCAAAGCCTTTCACAGCTCCAGCAGCTGGTGGTGGAAGCAAAGAGGCTGCCAGCAGCACCAGCTGCCTGCGTTTCTCTGTGTGCAGAACAGCATCGCTTTGGAGAGGAGGTGGCAGGAGCTTTTGCTTTCCTAGGAGCCGCTTTGCCTTTTCAAGCAAGCATCCACCCAGCTTAGAAGACAGAAAGCGACTTGCAGAGGAATCCAAAATGCCAAGTCAATGGGAGCATTTACAGCGGGGACAAATGGAGAGAAAGCCGCGTGTCCCCGTTCCACCCTCGGAGCAAACTCCACAACTACGCTGTTGTTTTTGGCGGAGGCGGCGGCTGCCAGGCACGGGGAGCCCCACGGGACTGCCACGGGGACTGTCCTGAGGCTTTGGCACCGAGCATCTGGGCTCACGAGGTGGGGTGGGGACGGGGCCGTGGGAAGAACAAAAAGCCCTGGCTGCACGGAGGCTCTGGGGGAGGACACAGGCTGGCACCCCAGGACAGCAGCCCTGTGTTTTCCTGCAGATCTGCTGCTGCCCCTCACACAGAGAGCTCTTCAAACACCCTGGGCATCATTTATCTAAGCCCTTTCCAAACCTTGTAAGGTTGCCATAGTCTCTCAGTGTGCATTAACCTGCTTTAAGAGTTTACCGCCCAGCCCCATAAAGATTATAGAGTGTGAGCAATGTCGGTGTTCGTGCCTGAAACCCAGCCCCAGTCCCTGAGCCCTTACCACCACGGAACAAAGCCTTGTGTACAGCACGAGATGGGTTTTATCTCGGCTCGCTCCCCAGCACAATGTGGCAAAGCTTCCCTGTTTTCACTGAGCGAGGAAATGAGACACGGAGCGTCCTCCGTGTTGTGCCTCACCTGATGCAGTGCGGTTAGTCCGTCTTCATTGCACAGGTCGGGGCTGATGTTGCTCTTCAGCAGGTAGCACACTGCAAGGGAGGAAGAGAGGAGAGGAGAGGACGGTCAGAGCTGGCACCTCCTGGGCACAAGCCCCAGGCAGCGGTGCCAGCGGAGCAGCCCTGCTGGCTTTATCCAGCAGGGAGCAGCAGCACACAGTTTTCCCCCCTGCCTCCTTTCACAGGAGGCTTTATGACAGCCATCATTTCCGCCTGGCAGCGCAGGAGCAATTTACGTTTTCTTCTTTTGCTTAGTGACAACCGAGAGCGACTTCTGAACACTGCAGCCCAGGAGAGCTCCGAGGCGATCGGTGACTTTTCTACAGCCGTAGGAGAGATCGCACTGTGGGAAGATGAGGTCTTGCCTCGAGAAGTTACCAGCGTGGTACAGGAAGCCCAGTACATTCATGGCACATCTAAAATACACCAGGATTGCTTTGGACACTTCACATGAATGGGTGGGGATTTGAGGAAAGCTTTCCAGAGGCTTAACTTTTAAATTGCTGCTTTGGGGGGAAAGGATAAGTTTTATTCCATTAAAATGCAAATTTGGGGAACACATGCAAAGCCATTAGCCTCCAGGTAAAAGATGAAGTTTGCTCTGGGGTGCAGCTCGTACGTGGGGTAACAGCAATACGGCTGGCAGAGGAAGCAATCAAACAGCAGTAGCAGGAACTTGCAATCCAATGAAATCAAATTCATTGACAGGTCTTGGTGATCCATACCTGTCTTCTGGTGCTTGCTGTCTCATTCCCAGTTTTTTCTCCAGATTTTTTCCTGCCTAATGCTTTTCCCACCTCAGCTGTCACTGCCAGCACAGGCGTAAGCCAGAGGTTCACCGTCATCTCCTTGGGGCCAGCGCCGCAACATATTCCAGCCCCACCTGATTTGTTGGCAAGGATACAACCACTGAGCGAAACCAGAGCTGCAAAACAAGGAGCAGTAACGAAGCTAAACGGGCAATAAACGTCAGAGCTGGCAATCAGGAACGACTGCAGGGCCAGCCGCTCCCAAAGCACCCGCAGGTGCTGATGCCCACCGCGGGCAGAGGGAGCTCCCTTGCAGTACAGTCGGGGGAAACTGGGAGCAGAGCAGCTCCTGGCAGCCAGCGTGGGACCTGGGGGACTTCCTCGCTGGAAAACATGTCCAGGAGCACACTGATGTTGATTTACGAAGAGAGGTGGAAAGCACACTTGCAAGAAAGTCAAATTGGAAGTGAAGTGGGATTTTGTTTGGACACCATCAGCCTGATGTAGGCAAAAAGGGAGGCAAACGAGGACAGAAGTGGAGTAAGGCACTTCCCATCACGGCATTGTTTCACCAAACGCTGGCATTTCCCTTAGCTGGAAACAACCTGAAGGCATTGACACCTGCTGGGTAAAACCGGTACAAAAAAGGGAAAGACAGCAAAGAACAAAACTCGCCCCACACCGCGGCAAAACCCCCACACCGCGGCGAGTCCAAAGCATGCCGTTTTTTTTCCAGCTCGGAGGCCAGCGCAGGAGGCCCACAGCTGCCCCGGCTCCCCCGGCACTCGCGTGCGTGCCTGCAATCAAGGCGCCGAGCTCCCTCCAGGCAGCACACCCACCTCAGTGACTGCGCTCCTGCGGCTGCCCTGAGCTCCGCTCTCCTCATCGGGGCTGACTGATAGGCACGTCACCCCCAGCGGATCTGCTCGCCTGTTATTTACTTTGGATGCTCTGCCATTAAGGCTTTAATTCAATCTGGGCCATTTAAGAGCCATTGTGTCCTAATGACAAGCAGCTCCATAATCACGTTTCGCCTGATTATGGAGATTTGGACAAGTAGATGCTGGCGGATCGACCTTGCGAGTGCTGTCCCTCCGTGAGGAAGATGCAAAAGCATAAATCCCAGCTCGTTATGGCGTTTGGGGTTTTGTGCTGAAGGCTTTGTGGTCACGGCTTGACAGAGCTTGTGAGAGTCCTTCAAGGGTTAAGAATCAAACAAGGATTTGTCTTACCCTAAAGCAGCTTTGAATTCTCCACTGACCCCTGCAGCAGCCCTCGTCTTGGCTGTACACCATGGCTCCCACCTGCCCTCGGGACCTGCTCACCACTGCCTGCAAAACATTTCCCCCTACAGCCCACCACGCCAGAGACTATGTCCACAAGACACCAAAAAAAGCCCCAAAAGGTAATAAAGCTAGTTATGGATGGGGTGCCAATGAATTCATGAGGACACTGCTTGGATAAGAGGCCAGACTCCTTGCCAACTTGTCCTAAAGTAGAGTTGGCATCGAGAGGCGCAGCAGTGGGAGCACAAAGCTGGGCAGCAGCGAGTCCTGGCTCCTTCCTCCTGCCAGAGGGACGTCACACTGAGTGCTCGCCCACTGCCTGTGCTCCAGAAAAGCTGCAGAGGGACACGGAGGGAGGACATGGACATCTTCGTCCCTCTGCCAACCACCCTACAGCAACCTGGCTTAAAAACTTCCCTCCCGTGTGACTGGTAAGAACAGACCCGGCTGTAGGAGCAATGTGCATTTGTGGGTTTTCCGGTGCCTGAAGAAAGGGGAGCACAGCTGTGATGCTTTGCAGTGCTGGAAGACAACCCGCCAGTCCCAGCGCTGCATCCGATCCCCTCCGTTGTCTGTAGCACAGTGCAAGAGGCAGGGCAAAGGGCTTCTCTTTGAGGCTGCTGGTGCCACACGCCTGGCTGTGAAGCTCAACTCCTCCTCCTCCCACCACCCAGCATCAGTGAGGCCACACAGGCAGGAAGGACACGCTCCAGGGATGCTGAGCAATCACCCAACAGCAGCCGATGGCCTTCTGCTGGTGAAAGCCTCAGCACACCACTCGCACGGACACTACTGCATGCGTGGCTCAGGCAGCGCAGCAGGAAGGGCTTCAGTGGTTAGCCAGCTTAAAGGGTTGAGGTCACTGCAGCCTGCAAAATGGGCTTTTATGGGTCACATCTGAGCGATCAGCAGGCAGCAGCCTCCACTTCAACTCTTCTGATTAACTCCACTCTGACACTTATGATTAACTTCTTAAAGAGAGCTCTGTGCCTAAAATGCTGAGCTCTTTAAAATCTGTCCTTCGTAGGCGGGGGGAGGTGGGGAGAAGGGGCTGGATGCGTGGATATCCTTCATTACAAGTTGTGGGAAGCGGTTTCAAACGCAGAGCAAATGAAGGAACGAAAATTATTACAATAAGAGTGGGGGTGAACAAATTGTTGTGAATAATTCATTGCAAATGATATTAACTGAACAATCACTCAAACGTATTTTCCATTATTCTGCTTGCTCTGCCTATAATTGAACCTTTCACACGCCAAGATGGTGTACATTAATCTTCGATTTATATTTTATCATTCACATCTGTGCTGAGTTAAACGGAAAATGCTCTCGCAAAAGCTGTGAAAATACATCCCAAAGCCAGTAGGATTTAAGTCACGCTCCATCTCAGGTCCTGGGGCAGCCCGAGGAAGATCCTCCTCCCCGCACACCACAAACCCACTTCCAGCAGCTCCCGCGCCTCCCAAGCCTCACTTCTTCTCCCCCAAACCTATAAATCAGGGGGAAGACAAAGAAGCCACTGCAGGGGCCCTAAGGAAAATTCAACGTGGGGCAATCAGCTCTCTCACCTGAAGAGACAGGACAGCGCTATCATTTTACATTTATGTTACTTCCCACAGAGGTTATATGAGAAACGAATGTTCCAGAAAGGTTCCTAAACCAGATGGAGACTTTTCCGTGGAGAAAAATGCCTTTGTCAGAGCAGTTCCCCCAAAGTCAATAAGCTACACCATAAAATTCTGGATAATATTACGCTCCCATCTATAGCTGGCTTCTGCGTACCTCCAGTATTACTAATTCGTCAAAGACAAACCCAACTGATACTGGGAAGAAAAACAAACAAGAAAACAAACAAACAAAACACCTTCTTGATAGCAGCTCCCAAAAATATACAGTGGCAAATTGTCCGGACTGGCAAGCAGGCTTCCCTGTGTGCTCAGAGTTTACACACACGCACACCGAGTTCTTACAAGTCCTGGTCTATGTGCAACCTTTGCACTCAGCAACTTCTTTTTGCAAGTGATGTTTAAACTCTTCTATTTCACTGTCTGGTTCTCCTCTCCTAAAGGACGCTTAAAAGCTGCTCTTGCAGTGAGGTTTCTAAGGCAGTGGGAGGATTCTCCGACATCTATACACAACTTCACGCAACTTCCACTTGGGTTAGGATGCACACGTTTGCGCACCAGCAGAAGTCACTTCCACCCAAACACAGCTTTAAGCAAAACCCCAGTTTGGCAGAAGAAACTCTTCCAGCATCACTCGCGGTGACGTACGGGTGGTGCCTGCACCAACACGTGTGCCAGTAGCCTGACCCGCAGCCGGGCACGGCGCTCTGGATGGGCTCAGCTACTTCATGAGGGGCTTTTCCTGCTACGGTTTTGCAGGGATATTTATCACATAGGAGAAACTTTGCCAGGAAAACGGCATTGAAGCTATGAGTGCTTCGCCAGCAACGCATCTAGCTTCCTAACGCAGCATGCCGTGATATTCATATTTAAGAGCACAACTAAACCCTGAGCAATCCCAGGAGGAACGTACTCAGCCCTGCCCTCTGCTCCTGCACCGTACCACTGAGAGCCCACCCTGGCCCATTGACAAACTCTGCAGCTCCCTGGAGCTTTCTGAAAGACAAAATAAGCCACGGAAAATAAAAACCACGCTCAGCTTCAAACATTTAGCACACCTAAAAATAAATATGGCCCATTCTGCCTGCTGAGCTAGCAAGCGAGACATCCCATCGTGATTGATGGCTGAGCTTTCTCAGGCAGGATCAAAGCCTGTGAAGACACCTCCCACCTAGTTTATGGCTGGGCACACACGTTCTTCCTAACAGACCCACAAAATCTGGGAGGTTTGGAAAGAGGCCAGCAGAGTCCCATCTGCTTTGTGCCACATTCACAAGGGCAGGGAACATTTCATGCCGTTGTACTCGGCCCAGGTGCTCGCGAGGAAAACCTATTTCTAATTGTGACACTTCTCGCCCATCGGAGCGCACCCTTGGCCACCCGCAGAGCCAGCCGTAACACTATCTGGTGACTCCTGCCTACAGAGAAAATGTCCTTTGATCAGTGGGCACAGCCAGGTGCCCAAGCCCTGCCGCATCCCACATTTCCCGTGTTCTGTGTCTATGTTCACATATAATCCACTTAGCGCTAGCGATGCCAAAGCGTCTTTCTTTTATGGCTGCCATCCACCTGGGATTATTCCGACAAGTAACACTGTGCAAGCTGCCCATCTGCAACCAGCAATGCTCAAATGACATGGTAGAAACAAAGCCAAATTTGTTTCAATAGACAAAATAAAAATTATAGGAAGCTGCCATGTGACAAGCCCTCCTAAGGACGCAGCATCACGTTAAGCAGCACCCTCGCCCTCTCCTCCTGCTCAGGCTAACAGTGAAATCGGTCCACTCAGGAGATACTAAATACATAAAAGAAAGCTGAAATCAGAGACTATTTTTTCAGTTTCCTATTCCTCATCTGCTATTGAAAGAATAAATAAATCATTTTGGTATGGTCTTTAAACAGATGATGGGCTCGAAGGGATGAGTGTTTTATGTAACCTGCAGGCTCAGCTGCCTTCAGCAGGATTGCTGTGGGCAAGGAGCCAGGGAAGCAGATTCCCCAATATTATCGTGACGGTGACACCTGGGCTGCCAAAGAGCCTCTTCTCTCTTGAAGAGGCATTTTGGAGTAGGTATTTGTGAATTGTGCCTGTTTGAAGAGGGCCAAAAAATATTTATGTCAGATTTATGGAGCTGTGGATCAAGGAGACCAGGGCCACGTTTCCCCGGGGTGACTCAGGAGGTGTAGCCATGAGCAGAGCAATGCCAGGTTTTGGGGTGCCATGGTGCTGGGCAGAAGTCCCTGCACAACATGCAGAGGGACTTGCCCTCTGTCTTCAGAGCCATGTGAGGCAGCAGCCTCAGCAGGGAGGTCCAACAGAAGGTGAGGGCTGGAGGACAGCCATGTCCTCGATAGGAACCTGCACCCCCATCCCCTGAGTTGGCTCCTTACACGCGGGGTCTGGTGCGTGCAAGCAGGTAAGCAGCACACCTCGCTCCCTTGGTGTCAGGCAGAGTCAGATGAAGGGCACCTCCAGGACCTCCAGGTCCATGCTGACCAGGACCTCCTCTTCCCCTACTGCTCTGGCCTCTTCCAGCTTTCTTCCCACAAAAAGTTCTTCCTGGAAGTCATGAGAACACCTTCAAATCCATTCAGACAACACAACATCAAAGCCTTTTATCTGAGTAGCACAGAAGATCCCACTTAAAGACCTGTTCAAAGACTATTTTTGATCTGCAGGACCAAAACCTTCCTACTGACACATGCAGCTGCAGCAGTCGCCATCTGTGAAGTCTATCCTGAGCCTATTAGAAAGTAAACCTTTCAGAGCACCGGAAAGAAAAGGCAGGAAAAAAAAATAATTGGCTTTAATAGACATCTAAACACTTCTTAAGCTGTAATAAAAGGGAGCAGTGGTGTCAGGAGGTAAATTTCTCCAGCTACCCGAGTACATGGAGAGCTCCCCCCGTTACCCCAACGCAGTCACGTAACAGGTGAGCAGTGCTTGGGGAGCAGAATTGCTCCATACAGCCTGCCAGTGTGCACAACAGGATCCTCTAATACGCTCTGTATAGCAGGAAATAGTTCATATTGCCATTTCAAAGTGTTATTAGGTTCCAGAGTCAACAGCCTCTGCCCCAGCTCGTATTTCAGGCATTTATGGGCTCAGCTCAGCAGCTGTACGTTGACCTGAACACCACGAAGGCTTTTAAGAGTCTCAATTATAAAACAGGAAACTTTCTATTTAGAGTAACGGAAAAGAGGTTTTGCTACAGGGATGGGCAAATGTCTATTTGCTTTTCAAGCTGCCCTGCATTAATACCAAACGATTCCCTGCAGGAAGAGCCTGCGGGCTGCAGCCTGGGCTCCTGGCTCCCCAGCTCCTGCTCCCCAGCCCTTCTCCAGCTGGGAGAGCCCCAGCTCTGATGGGCAGCTCCGACCTTGCTGCTCTCCTTGGAGAAGGCTCCTGCTGCTTTGGATCTTTCGGTACCTTCTCCACCCTCTGCAGCACCCCCTGTGACCTCCCACCCGCCTAAACACTCGCTCCAGGCAGGAGCACGGTATGCCAGGACACGCTCTGTGACAGAGCCCTATAAAAACCCTCCTGGTGTGAAACGGCACCAGCAGGAGCCAGTGGCAGCCCCCGGGTCACCCCGGCCCCGACCTGCCACACACCACTGCCCCGCACGGGAGACCCTGCGGGCACAGCAAGACTTAAAGCCTTATCTGCTAAATCATCACCCCCTGCTCGACAGCACGGCTTCTTACTGGAAACTCTGCACTGCTATGCGGCGCCGGAAGGGAAATGTCTATTAAGGAGAAAGTCCCCCCCCACGCCTCTTTTTTTTTTTTTTTTTTTTTTAAATAAAACAAGACTGTGGTTTCCTTTTAAAAAGCAAACGCTACAGAAATAAAACTTTCACACGAGTTTAGCAGCACCCTGCACTTTACCAGGGAAACACCGGCTGATTCTCCGCAGCCCTCCTGCTTTAGCAGCCTGCAGTTATTCGGCAGCAAGTTTTAAGCGATGCAGAGATTTGAATTTCAGCACAGCCTTTCAGGCAGAGATCTCTGAAAGCCCTGCTGCCGTTAGCAAAGCAGCTCCAGACTCTCTCCTGGGATTTTACAACTGTCATTTGCCTCATTTCACAGATGTGACATCTCAGCCTGAGTTAGACCAAAGGCTCTGGAGGCTCAGGTTTCTTCACCAAGGTCACAGCGATGGTCCCCGGCATGACTGTGACGGTGCCGGGAGTCCCAGCTCCAGACACAGGAGAACATTTCTCTTCTCTTCTCCTCTCCTGCCCTCTCGGCTGGTCAGCCCAGAGCAGCTGAGCGAAGGAGCTGAATTCTTAACGCTAACAGCTCCCATATGGCAAGGTGAACCTTATTTTTGACGGAATTAGGTAATTATCTCTACGTACATTTTAAAAAGAAAACCTGAAGCCGTATCTCAGCGGCAGCAGCTCTGCCTGGTGCCCCCTCGGGAAGGTCCCCATGTGGAGCAGAGACAGGTCTGTCTGTCTGTCTGTACGCCGCGCTGGGGAGCCAGGCCAGGAAAGGAGCACAGGGACACAGCGCAGAGCAGGGACACCAGGTCAGCACGCTGCACGTCGTCCCGAATCAGGAACACTGCCATGGCCGAGGCGGAGAGTGAAGCACGTCTGGTCACCAAGCCTACCTTTTACAAACCCCCCTGACCTTCACCCTTAACCTAGCCGGCACAGCTTCTTTTTTACAGTATTCTTTTAAAGTCTCCCCTCTCACAAGCGTGAGACGTTTGCGGGTTTTCAGTTCGCACAGCTGAGAACCATTTTTTTTTGGTATCAAGAAAAAAGCACGTTTCATTTGCTCTCCAGGCCAAACACGTCCGATCTCAAGGATTGCCCCGGCTCGAGCATCTGCCCCGTGCAGCTGCTGCTCACGGTGCCTGCGGCTGCCCGACGCCAGCACAGGCAGCTGTCACGGCCACCAGGAAACTGCACAAAGTCACAGAGCCAGCAGCAAACCGCCCCTCGAAGGGACCTGGCCAGGAGGCACGGGAGGTCTTCGGACCACTGCGTACCAAGCAAAGGTATTTCCAGGAAATATCCGCACTGCTCGTGCCGCAGGTTTGGTTTCAACACGAGCAAACCCATCATGAACTGACTGCCTGCAGCACCAACACGCCGCTGCTGGAGGCTAGGGAAAAAGCAGCCAGGGGGTGAGAGCCCCGGGGACCTCTCTCACAGCTTTTGGCAACCAACAAACCGTTGTCAGAGCAGTCGGAGATGGAAAACGTCAACAAAGGCATAGAGTGCTGTGTGGAAACTGATTTTTTGCCTCGTGGAGCTGAACCTGATCCCACTGAGGATGCTCTGCCCAGTAAAGACCACAGCATAAACGTGCTTCAGGTTGCTGCTCCCACAAATCCACCTTTATGCCCCATTATCTCAAGCATCCAAGCTAAAGAAAATAAAAAAGGACCCATTATGAAGAACACGACCAACACTTCATTTCCTAATTTCATGGTAGAAGCTCTGAAATCCCCTACCACGACTCCTCAGAGACTGCACAAAGACAAAAGGTTAGGTCAAAACAAGTGGCTCTAAGTGGTCCCTAAGTGACAAGAAAGTGTTCTGCATCCAGACCAACTTGTTTCCATACTCGTGCCACCTGCCCCATCACACAGAGCTAAGACTCTCTCCTCCTGTCCCAAGTTTTACAGGATTTCTGCTCCCCACAAAGGCACCCAGTAGAAGCTGAGCGTTCCCAGCCCGGACGACGCATTATAGGCAGGAAGAGAGCCCACGAGGAAGCAGCCTCAGAGCTTGACATGTCATTTGGACTATTTCAGGGGGAAAAAAAATAGCCCAACTGGTTGCCTTCGCCCACCCCTGCTGCACCGTGCCACAGCACGGCCCCAGCCCTGCACAAACACACGGTGAGGCAGCGCTCCTTTTGCTGCCAGTGCTCCTCTGCTGAGCTTCCTGCGCTTTGATGCGGCAACGGCAGACCCTGCGCATGGGGCCGGGAGCACTGCCCTTTTCAGCGAGCAGCCACCTCAGTCGACTGAAGGCTTTCACCCGCAGGATATGAGTTGAATTCAGCAAAAGCATTCAGAGCAGAGCTGGGAGAAGAGAGCGAGCCAGCTCCCCTTCACAGGCTGCAGGGACGTTGTGCACGTTGTGGCAGAGGAGCGGGGATGCTCCCTCTTGGGAAGGGAAGTCTGGGGCCCAAGTGTACGGGCACAGCTCAGACCGGGACTCTCAACAGTTACAGGAGAGCTCTAACAGGCTTTAGGGTCAGTCTAGGGTTCTCTGGGCTCTCTAATGAATATTCAATGTAAAGTAGAAAGGAGAGAGCTGAAATTCTCCTCCACAACTTGCTTTGGCTTGGTGCTTCACGCCAGGTCACTCGTGGCTCCGATTCAGGGCAGCACATTCCTCGCAGCTGCTGAGGGGAGTGCGTCAGCCTCAGCACACACAATGGTTTCGTTGGGTTTTTTACTTTGTTTTTCACCTCACGAGCTTACTAACAAAAGTTACAGTTTAAACAACCAAATAAATAAATAAGTAAACATAATTCCTACAGTTCTTAGGCAGGTGATTAAGCTATGTTTAAAGCATCCTGTTTATCAGAGCAGTGTCGCTGAACACCGAGGACATAACTCCTCAATGCTGGGAGCAAGGAATCACACGTAACAGCAGGGAGCAGAGAGAGCACGATGCATCCTGCTTCCCTCCCCTCATCCCTTTGAGAGGTCTCCTGACCCGGATGAAATACATTGTCCAACTTGGCCTTAGCTCTGCAAGTCAGATGCCTCCCATTCCCTCTTCAGCAAAGAGTGAGCTCCGAGGAATTACCATTTGCCTTTCTGCAACACTGGAGAAAAGCTTCAGTTTGCCAAAGTATATTGCATTTCCCAAGAAGAACAATTTTCAAAATAATTAAGTCATTACAATTCCCCATTAGGTTACACCATTAGCAGTGGCAGGACCATTTTCCTCTCCACGGTGGTGGAAGAACTCCGCTAACTTGTGTATTAAAACCAGCTTTTTTAATGAACCATTTTATTCTGTCCTGCTTGCTTAGCAAAGAGTTCCTTCCCCATCAGATTCCCCACGTCAGGGAGCTTTTCAGTACGTATTTAATACTACATGAACCCTGCCGCCGTGGGCCACAGCTGGGTGTCTCTCAGCTGTCACGGTACAGAAGAGGTGACATCCAACTTCTGCGCCTGAACGGCAGGTTGCCCGGCGCTGCCCGCGTCCCCTCCACCCAGGTACCAACAAACAGGGGAGAGCCGAGAGCTTCCCCGTGCTCCCCTGCCGCGCCGCCTGCCATGGCTGGTTCCACACCGCCACCGAGGAAAGAATGGGCGACTACCTAAAAAATAATATAAAAAAAGCTCAAAACGAAAAGAGAAGGAAAGACAGGCTCAAGCTTTGCATCACCTCCCACCAATTCCACAATCACATATTTTGACTTCAGAATTTATAGTGATAACAGAATGCTTTAGTAGCTAAACCCACCTTAGTAAGTTCATTAAAGCAATCAGTGATGCCTAAAGTGGCCGCTCACCCCGCTCTGCTGACGGCACTAACACGAGGCTGCAGGGGTGGGTGCCAGTACTGGGGGCTCACACGCTGTGCTGGGAGGGGTCGCAGTCCTGTCCAGCACCACCCCCCTCACCTTTTCCTGCCACTGAATTTTATTCGGCTTTTCGTACCTCCAGCACGGAGTGTAACTGAGCATCTTTGGCAGAAGAAGACGGTCAGAGCATCCTGAGAACGGGACTCAAGGGGCACGGGTTGCTGGGGACACCACGGGCCATTTTATCACTTGCAAAGTGCCCCAGGAGGGGTGAGCTCTTGCCCCCCTGACACTGCAGCAGGGCTCCAGCCTTCCTCCCGCCAGCAGCGCTGTCCTCCCAGCACGTGCGGCCACCCAGACACCCGGTGTGACTCGTGCCCAGAGCACACGTACCTGCCTCGGGCCACGCAGGAGGCCTGGTCCTCATCACCAGGCCTGTGGTCAATCACGAAAACCGTCCCCCAGCCGCCTTTGGTCCTACCTTTGCCTGGCAAAAACAGTCTTTAAAATAATAAATAATTTCCAAGCAGCTGTTTGTGACAAATGCTTCTGAGATGCTTCCCACAGTTTGAAAAGCCTGAAGCAAACCCCATTCCAAGCCCCCGCTCCCAGCCCAGCCGGTGCTGCAGCACAGACGTCCCGTTTCTCTCTGTACGTCTCCTCCTAAGGCGTTATTCCCAGGGAGAGCAGCCAGCCAGACCAGGAGCATCCAGCAAGGCCTGCATGTCACGCGAGCAGCTGAAACAGTATGGTTGTGTAATAGAAACCTGATCTACAAACCTCGAACCTAATTCCAGCTATTCCCCCTTGAAAAGAGAGCAGCTGGAGCTGACCCCGCACACCTCTCCTGCCCCGGCTGCTGCCAGCAATTTCAGCTGTGACCCCCACGTGGCTCCGAGCGCCCCGGGAACATCACCTCTCCTGCATGGAAGACCTGCGAAGCAGGGGATTACCAGCAAAAAGCAAATGAGAATGGGCCTGGCTGTGTAAGAAAAACTTTTGCAACCTGTTAGCAAGGGGCCTTGTGCTGGCCATCATTTCCTCTCATCACTGCATGCTTCTGGCTAAAGGACACGAGGAGGAAAAGAAGACTCCAGCACTGCCTCTGCCAGCGCACCGGGGAGCACTGAAGCCACCTTAACAAGGTCCTTACACTGGAAAGGGGTCCTCACACCGCCAGCAGTTGGTGGATGCTTTGCAACCACCCGATCCATCCCCCTTTCAGCCAGTGGTACTTCAATCCAGGAGTTTCTTCAGAGACCGGACTACATTTGAAATATATTCCCCAATTCCTTGGCTAGCAATCCCTTCCCATGCTGCCTCTGCTGCTTCGCCACATCCTTTCCAATATTCTCGCTGGAAATGAGAAGCTTGCTGCCGAAGCACGTCCCCTGACCATGCCAGCTCCAAGGGAGGGCAGCCCCCAGCACTGCTCCCTGCCACGCAGGGCGATGTATCTCCCCCGCCAGCTGGCCCCTGCACGACAAAAAGAGTTCGATAACAACTGCTGACCCCCTGTGCTCATCACATGAGAAAAATGAAAGCGGGAGGCAGGGAACAGCTACGCAAGCCTCGCTGGAAGATGTCCACGTTGGTGCGAGAGACAACAGGAGCACAGTGAGATGTATTTTAGACATCACACGTGACCGCACTGGAGGATAACTCATTAAAAACCTGATTTACTTAACAGACGTAGCAGCAACTTTTCTAAGAGTGATTTCACAGGAAGCCGGTGCCCCGCTGCCGCTCTGAGTCACGGGAAGCGCCGTTCGGCAGCCGAGCCCCGCAGCGAGACAGGAACATCTCCACTTCCCCAAACCGCTCTTATCTTGTCTCGCAGTAACTCGAGGCTTGTTCTCAAAACCAGGCCCGTGCAAAGCAAACAAACAAACCACGGCGTTCACCAAACCCTGCTGCGGCTGGGAAAACACAGCACATCGTGGGTGCGGGCAGGATTTACATGTAGAAATGAACGCACATTGGCGAGGACTTTACAGCACACCAGCACGTTTTTGTGCTCCTAAAAACAGGCACACCAGCACAGGTCATACTTGTGTGCTCCTAAAAGCAAGTGATTTAAATCTGGGGCTGTCACAGGTTTTTATCCTGAGCTAGTTTTTTCCTCTTCTATGCCCAAATATAAGTCACCATCATCAAGAGCACAGCACTCACAGAAATCAGCTCTCCTGAAGACAGAGTATGAGGAAGTGATGCTCTGCACAACAAATCAGTTCAATCGAGGCCCAATAAAGCAACGATCAATAATCAGCGATTCGGTGTTTTCCTTTTGACAGCTAGCAGCAAATGTCCTCTCCTTAAAGCTAGTGCATTTGCCAACTTAAAACTAATTGGTCTGAAAATGAAACAAAACTTCTGGAAAAATAAAAATAAGAATCCCAGTGAATATTAGCTAAGATTTACAAAGTGATACACCGGCTACAGCCTGAGACAACTCAGCCGTAATTAAGGTAGAGCTGAGATGGCCTCGTGTAAAGAGCCATCAGGTGAATGGACAATGGATGGGAATAAAGCTGCATCAGTTTGGGTTTCTCCTAACAGGGGCGGATCAAAGGAAAACTAACCTGATTAGGGAGGAGAGGGAGGCTGGTCCAGATTCATCTGGCAAAGCAGATCAGCTATAAAGTGACGTTTATGGTTATTATTATGGTCGGACAAAGCAGCCAGCATGTACCAGCAGATCTGGCCCCAGGAAAGCCACGTTCGGGCTAGGCCAGGGCACGTCAGCATTGCCCTGGTGCTCAGCCTGGGATGCTCATGGTGCTGCATCTTGCAGGGACACGATGCGCACGCAGGGGCACCGCGTCTGTCCCTGGAAGAAGCCCGATGGGGCTCCCACCTCCCAGTGGAAACCCTCGCACCCCGAGGTGAGCTCACTCTTATTCAGGGCCACTAACACCAAGCACGGTCTGGGGGTGACAATTAGCTGTTACTTTCATCTCCCAGTTACACAGCAACAGCACTGCCGGTGTCCTTATCCCCAGGGTCAGCCCACAGGGATTTGAAGCACCAAAGCCCCAGCATCCCCACCACAGGCATGATGCTGCAGGGGGCAGCTCCTTCCAGCGGGCCCAGAGAGCTGAGGCAGCTGGCGACCGTGGCGCTGCCGCCGTGACATTGCAAAGCCGAGTCTGAAGTCAATGTCAGCAGCTCAGCGGGCAGCTGGCGGCATCCCCTGCGTTTTTCCTGTTCCTGGGGAAGTGCTCCTCCCTGCAGCAAGGAGAGAAGGCATTTCCACTGCTGCTGGGAGCTCCTGGGGCTGATCGGGGCAATCCCCAAAACGCCACATCGGTGTGCTTTCATGCCCCAGGACAGGAACGCCTAGCTGGGGCTCTGCATGCCATCCTCCAGAAGGGAGCTGAATATTCAGCAGACAGACTCTGTGTTCTTAAGGAGAACAAAGGCATGAGGTGACCAAAACAAACGGACTTCAGTGGAACTTAAAATATCCCAATATCTTCACAAGACCTGTGCCAAAATGCTCCAGGGTGCACAAGAAGCCCACAGCTAACGGTAGCTGAATGTGCTCCTACCAGAGCTCGGTCCAGAAAGGCTCAAGGAGCAATGTGCTTCTGGAGGCTTTCAGGATGAAGAGAATAACAGAAGGATCACGCAAAGCCAGATGGCCAGACCTCTGCCTCATCACCGCTGCACTGCTCGGGGCACAGCTCCCTTCACCTCTAGCTGCAGTCCAAGCTGCCAGGCCCACCTCGCAGGAGTGAATTAGTCAGCAAGCATTGCCCTTCAGCTGACAGGCAAGTCTTTGGATGCAAGTGAAACGAGAAATATTCCCTGCTCTCATTCCCCTTAGGATAACTGGATAGATCAACACCACAAATGTTACCATCGCCAAGTGCATGGGAGATTTTAGGGCACTGACAATGCGATGATGACCCAAATTTTGAACCCATGGTACAGCGCTGACCGGTACTCGAGTGACAGCTTTCCTTGCTCTGAGGAGTGATAGAAAATTGTCACAGATCAGAATAATTTGGGCCAGGGGGCAGAGTGGCACATTGTTCATGGCCATTTCACAACTGCGTGGTTCCAGTTATTGAAGAAAGCAGACAGGGAATCCCTTTCAGTTGCCTTTTAACAGGACGTTTTAACACCACCAGCCTTTCTAACAAGAGCAAGGTGGACTGTGAGCATCTCTCCACGACCTGCTGTCACCTACCAGCCCAGACATGCTGCCATTTTGGCACAGCACCAAGAAAGAGGTTGGAAGTTGACTGCTTACAGCTTGTGCTGGAGCCTCGTATCACATCCAGGGCTCACATCATTGTTCTGACAGCATCACTGTTAGGAAGAAAGAAAACCCTGTGCTCTACAGCCTGACAGCCAGGAGAACGTCCCTGTGCAGGTCCACAGGGACTGTCCTCCTCTGGGGGAGCTTGGCCCTTCCTAAAGGCTGCTATTTCAGGCTACCAAACCAGAGTTGGAATTAAAAGAAGAGTCCTATTAAGTGCCTGTGGAGCCTTGCTGTGGCCTAACAGTTTGCTAATTAAGATGAACCAACAGAATCTGAAATAGAAAAATAAACCAGGTCGGAAAAGTTCGAAAGTCACAGAAAGAGTCTGAGCTAAGTAGGTTGAAACTCGGGGTCTGTGGGAGCCCCGCGTGTCGTTTCTCAGCCAGGAGCTGGTCCCGGAAGGGCTGACAGACTTTCCTGCTGCTTGAGCACAGCCCTTGGGTTCAGACCTCTTTTGTCTCCGTGGGCAGTACAGGGGACACAAACCTCACCCAGACAGACGGACACAACAAGCGCTCTCCTCTCCACGTCTTTAACATGAGCGAAATGGCTGTCTTCTACTGCAGGGACATCGCTCCTTCCCCCCTCCAGAGGCTGAGGGCTGGTAGGCATTGCCAGAGGATTTCCTCACCCCAAGGCAGAGGCAGAGAGTAGGCATCCCGCGGCGGTGACACCTCGGCACAGGAAGGCTGCTGCATCCCTCTGCAAGGGCTTCGTGTTTTCATTCAGGAGCATTGTCTTGGTCAAATTTTGCTTTTATTAAAACTGACATTTTTGACAGAGAGGATCTTTCAGACTGCAAAATGTGAAGGACTTTGCTTGAATACACCAAGCCATTCTGTCTCACTCTGTGTTCGAGCATTATCATTTCAGCTGGCACCGGGCAGCTATCAGCACTTGATCTCCAACCTTTGCTGTTTGGAACCAGACCAACGTGGAAATACCTTGAAGGTGCCAGAATCCCCCCCACCCACTCAATACGTGGAGGTTTCCAGACAGATGTGGGTGTAACACAACCAGGACAAGATGCAGGCTGCATGCAGACAGCGCTTCTCCGCTGCGCGAAGCATCAGCTGCCAGCCAGGTTGAAAGAGGGCTGGAGAAGCCAATGAAGACTGCGTGCAAGCACAGTTTACTAATAAGATCTCTCTTGTCAGCCCAGGTGAAGGCACACAAATTGAAACGAGTCTTTTGGAAGTTCCCTGTAGCAATTAAGAGCTCAGTGCTCAAGGCAGGGACCACCCCTCTGAGCCACCTGCAAGGCAGGGCCAGGCGGAGCAGAGCAGCCGACCAGGAAAAAGGGAACCACGATGGAGCTCAAAATCCTTGCCCAAGCCGACAGATGCTGCGAACTCTTACAAAATGCACACTGAGCATGAGAAACAACAGAGCAACTTAAGGCACCTTCCTACATGAATAACGTTTACAGCCAGTCTGCTTCATGCTATCTAGGGAATGCAGAGGGCAAATTCTGCACTAAGCAGTTGCAAATTGCAGGGACCTCAGTGGAAACTGCATCTGCTTGCTAGGAGCTGCACATGAGCTCTTGTTCCCCGAATTAAAAGGAGTGCAGGGTGCTTGATTGCATCTCAGCTCTTGATTACAAAGGCATCAGCAGACAGAATTAAACAGTGTGCTTCCTGTCCTATTTAGCATCCTCTGGGTGACAGCTTAGAGAGTAGGCAAGGCTTAGGACATTTTTAATAGTGGTGCCAGAATCTGATTTTTTTTTTTCTTTTGTCAAGACATTTGCTGCAGATGATAAGGTTTCCCAAAGATCTGGCCAGGCTCCAGAGGAAAAACCAAGCACTGAATGTGTATGTAAAAGCAGCTCTGCACTAGGTTATAAGGCACTGCCTGAACCAGCTGCCATAGCAACTGCTATTAGAGAAAGAATTAGAGCATTCTTCATGGAAGTAGGAAAACTCAGTCAATAAGCATAAGGATGGGATGCAAAGAAAAAAAAAAAAAGAGGATAAATAGGATAAATATAAGCAAGTGGGAAGAATGCACAGAACTGAAGGAGAAGCTGGACTGTTTGCATAGGTAATATGTGCTTTTGTGTCGTGAAGATGCCTATAAATACACTAAGATACCTAACTCCAGCCTCATTAGCAAGCATTTTAGATACAGTTGATCCTGCCTTGGGGCAAGAGGTGGATTACATGACTTCCCAGGGCCCGCTCAACCTCTATTTTCCATGATTCTAGGAGGAAGAAACCTACACCAGCTGAGCAGGGCTGGCCTCAATCCAGCAAGGAAGGAATTTAAATCTGGAAAAAATAGATTTAATCCACCTTTAAAGTTCTCCTTGGCCAGGAGAGGGGGCAAAAAGCAGAGCCTGCAGCCATGCACTGCCACAGCTTGCAGGCAAGTTCCTCCTGTGCAGGCACGACACCCAAACACTGTGTCCTCAGGTACATGAGGGTAAAGCAGAAATGTACAATTTGGTCCTGCAAGAGGGCTTCACCTCCAGAAATATTCATTTCTACACCACTATTCATTTGCAAAGAAGGGTTGGCCATGGAACCGTGCCTTTTTTCTTTCTTTTTTTTTAAAGTACACATATAAACGAAACCTACTTGTAAACACAATGATGCCACAAAATGCCAGGTAACAGCGAGCGCTTAAGAGCGAGCAGGCTGACACCTTAGGTACCTCTTGCAGAACTGGATTAGCTATCACAGCACAGCGCTGCAGGGAGGCAGACAGAGCCTTGGCTGGGGAGGTCACAGCCAACGTGGGCAGAGAGCCGATATTTCACTCTGGGTTGCTGCTGCTTATTACGCAGAAAACACCCGGGGTCCCTGACTGAGCTGTTATTCACGCTCTTGTTGCTCATTATTGGAGTGGGACAAAACACACAGTTATCTGAGAGTAGGAAACAGCACACACCTGGAAGGCAGCCAGGCAGGCAAGAAGCACATCGAGTGCAAGAAACCCCATGTCACAGCCCCTCGGAGCGAGGAGCTGCAGCATCAGCCCTCCAGCCTTATCCCACTGAGCAGGCAGCCAGGCGAGCTGCTTGGCCCAACCCGTATCAGCACCATCGCTTCCCTTCCGTGCCTTGGTCCCCCTCATCTGGACAGCAGGCAGCGATTCTCCCTGGGGAAACCACAAGGACAAACAAGCTGGGAAGTCACTGGCTCGAAATGCCAGCAATAGATGAGCAAATATTATCGGGCTGAGATTTGGAAGTTCTGACTTTGACATTTGGCAGCCCATAGATAACGACAAGAACAACAAAAAGCAGCCACTCAAGGCTGCCCCAACGTCATCAGGAGCAGAGCAGCCAGGAAGGAGAACAGAGAGGTTCAACATGAGACATTTAGTGCTTCGCTGTACACACGAGCATTCCCGTGCACCCGGCTGAATCGCAGCACCAGCAGCAACCTGCCTTTGGCTGACAGAAGCCCCGAGGCTCTCAGCAGAGGCAGCCACAACACCCGAGCCGTCCCTGCTGTGATTTGGCCGGGCAGGGTTTGAGAGCAGATGGCGACCTGACATATCCTACCTTCTGCACCGCGCCAAGAGTTTCAGCCTCTGCTGCCCACTGCCTCGATCTCCTTCTGAACACTCCCTTCTTACAGGTGCATGAAGAAGAGACCATCAACAGCACAAATATGTTGTGCAGGATTTAAATGTGTAGCCCATGCACCCTCGTCTGCACAGCATCCCTGATAACACGGCAACGGCAGATAGGAGCCATTCACTGCCAGGAAACTCAACTTTTTAGCGTGCTTTTCTAAAAAAAGAGAACTATGTGTAGACAGCTCAGGTTTTTTAATGCAGCCGAGCAGATGGTTCCTGACTTTCACTTCCACAATATATTGTAGCCAAATTTTAAAAGCAAATTAAGGTGATTTAAGCCTCTTTTAGTAAGAAACAAAATCTGGGAGTGGCAACAGCCATTGACCAATCCATCTTTAATTTAAAACATCTTGAATCCGAACAGAACCACCTTCCTAGAGGGACAAGTAGTTTGAACTCAACATTTAGTCTTTATTTGCTAAGATTATTACAAAATACACAAAAAAAAAATACTTTCAGTAGTATGAGAAATGGTATAAACTGGCACACATAAAAGCCAGAAACTGAAAGAACATGAAATCAACCCATTTCCCTGGTGCGAGCTGACAGCAAGCACTGCTGAAATACAGCACAAATGGGAAGATGTGCCCAGGGAGGTGTGGGTGGGCAGACAGGCATCCAAACATTTGCAGGTTTCATTTCAGTTAAAAAAAATCCCATCCAGGATCCCTGTATTTCTATGTCTTAGCAAGGACAGTCAGGATGTGTTAGTACAGTGTGCATTTGCAGTTTGTGTTTTAGCCAGGAAAAGGGCTTGCTCGTTGGGTGCAGCGTTACGAGCCTTACTAGGAATTGTGAGACTCCACAGATGCAGAGTTTCTGGTGCATATACATGGGAAAATCCCACTTCTCAATTCACACCTTGAAACGGCACAGAGCGACGCTCAGCACACCCAGCAGCCAGCGAGCAGGCACTCTGGCTCTTCTGCAAAATGACCGTCATGAAGAGGCTCAACCCACTGAAACCAATGCTTCTCCACAATGGCTTGTGCAACATTAAACAAAAACAAAAACAAACAACAAAAAAAACCAACAAGAAGTTAAGGGAATATTTAATTTCGATATTAAAAAAAAAAACAACAACAAAAAAAAAACGTGTTTCTGGTCACATCTTAAAACTTGTTGAAAAAGAGTTTGAAACAAAAATGTTTCAGCTGACTAAAAACCGGGGAGGTAAATCTGAGATAGACTTTCAGCAGTAATTTCCAAAAAGGAAAGTTTGCATTTCAAGCTCTTATGGAAATAATGTTCCCACTTCACTGAAACTCCAGCAAGTCAGGGGGAAAAAAATTACTTGTTATGACAACAGAGAAAGTTGCATATTCAATATTGCTTGTGCTCCCAGATGACATCTCGTTAGCTGTCATATGCGAGCTACCCCGCCTTGGCATCAGGTTCAGATTGTGTGAAAAAAGCCAAGTTAAATCTGGCCAAGTGCGTGAATCTGCTTTTGGAAGACATACCAACTGCCATTAACAAAATTAACAAAATCTGTCACTGCCAAGAGCTCCCACACGTAGCTTCTTGAAGAGAAGGGGTTTCATTTCCACACCAACGGAGTTTAAAAACTCGAAAAATGCTTTTGTTATTGAGCAGAAACTCTTCGTTTCTGACTCGAGTCATTCCCCAAAAGCACAGGTATACACTCAGACTGCTGGCAATAAAAGACACTTTCTTTCAGAGCCCTTCAAAGGGCACAAAACCCAGGAGAAAAATCTTCTGAAACAGATAAATGCACTTGCTCATAGACTTGGACACAGGAACTCTATGTAAAAAGCTTCAGGAGACTAATAATGTGGGTGGAAAATTAAGGTACCTCATAAAAGGTTTTTAGTAACAAGGGAACAGATCACATCAGCTAGGAAAGGTTAACGAAAGCAATTTATAGGCACTAATTAGGGCCTCTCTTTAAAGTGCCTTTGCGAATGACAAGGTTGGTTTTATTCCAAAAAGTGGAAAGGAGCTGCCTGGGGAGGGCTGCGCTTCTCGCACACAAGGGCTTGTCACCCTCCATATTACCAAGCATTAAGGATTTAAGGGTCATTACGAAGGGAAACTTGGGGGATGTGCTTGTATGAATAAGCTGTGCAATACTTACACTCTTGTGGTGGAAATCTTCTCAACGAGATGAAAGGCCACCTCAGCTCGCCCTGCACTACCCCATACAGAGTGTGCAAGGTGGTGGGCTGGGGGCAAGGGCCCAGCAAACCCCAAACTGCTCACAGGAACAAGTCTGCTGGATGCCAGGTCCAACACTGAGTTTTCATTCCCCTTTTGGCACACCAACTATTAGGATCCGCATATTTGAATTCCTCCAGAAACAGCTTTATGTAACTCTCTGGCCCTGACAAAACTTTGCTCACAGGAGGTGGGGGCTGAAGGACTTCACCACATGCAGCGATGCTGCTGGAGCTGCACCCATAGGGACAGGAACCCGCAGGGAAGGAGCAGGAGAAACCAGGGCACTTTCAGCACTGCAGGAAGGTGAGTCAGTCCTTCAGGGGCTTTATTTCTCCAATGGTTTCCTGAAAGAAGCACAGCTCGCCCCATAGCTAAGGTGAATCCTCCAGCCTCTGCCATTGGGGTAGAAGCTCCCCCTGCAACTTGGCCAGGCATGCAAAGGCACTTCCAGGCAGAAAATGCCATGCGTCCTTGCAGGTGGCCACTGGGAGCTCTTTTTTTTTTTCCATTTACAGGATGCCAGCCTCTCTCCCAGCTCCCCAGAACTGCTCTTACGGCAGCTCAGTGATGCAGAAAGCCCCAGACTCGACAGCCCGACAGCAGACACCACCCTGGGACCAGCCTCCTGCCAACAGCATCCGTCCGCCACCTCGCAGCTTTCAGCAGCCCTTGTAATTTCTTGGAAATTAGTACAGTAGTTATACAGTTTTTTTGCATTATAAAGCAAATCTCTTTCATAACTGTTAAAACAGAGGTTAAATACAACACCACTATACCACAGCTAGCCTGGGGTCCTTCCTCCTAGCTTTACCCCAGTGCCCATCCATCTCCTATCCCACAGAAGATGCACTTCACGACAAGCACAGAGCTGCCATTCTCTGTTTTCTCTCCTCTCATCCCCTGTAACTGCATCCCCTGGTCCAGCAGACACAACGGACAGATCTCCTTTCCAGATCTCCCAGTGACTACTTCACCCACCCAACCCATCTACAGCATCATCCTGCAGCCAGGTCAGGTTGTGCCTAGAGCTGGGCTTGCAGCTTCAGTACATTTTCTTTTAGATTAACTATTGGGCATGATGCCCCTCCAGAGCATGGCCTTCCCAGCTCCTCCACGGGGGAGGATGGAGTGGGTCCTGTCTGGCACCTGGGAGCCCCCCATTCTCCTCTCGGAGCTGTCTGTAGGTACTTCAGCTTCAAACCGCAGGTCCCAGCCAGCACTCTGCAGCCGAGGGGGGCGGCTGGCCCAGGCCTGGTTCTGTCAGCAGAGATCTCAGCGAACATTTTGCAGCAGCTTGTTTGCTAAACCGGGGACATTTTGACAGATCTGTTGCAGGAGATGCATGCAGCTCCTGCCCACATGCCCCATCAGAGCCATCTCCTTCAGCCCCATTTCACTGCCTTGCCATCCCAAGACAGGAAGCGGTGGTGGCTTGGCCTTTGGCTGAAATAAGCAGGGACGATGTAAACCCATCATAGTGCCTGTCATGGGGCTACAAGCTGTGTCCCACACAGACATACAAGGCTCCACACAGATAACTCTTTCTCCAAAAACCCCCTCACATTACCACAACACATCCCCAGTGCCACCAGCTTGGACCCTGGGCTGTGCACGTGGCAGCAGGGCCAGGCAGCTCCGCTGTCACCTCTCCTCATGTCTGAGCTGCTCTCAGCATCTCCACCCTCCAAGCAAACACTTTCCAGGCTGACATGGGATTTTGAAAGCAAAATGTTGTTTTTTGAGCAAAACAAGTGCTGCTATTTAAATCACACCCGTGCGCGACGCATGAAGCAGCAGACGCAGTCAGCATGGGCAGGCCCCTGGGGACACAGAGCTCTGAAGGGCAGGGTCAGGTTCCTGCCCTGCTGCTGCCATCTCGTGGGACTTGGCCCACCTCCATCAGGAGGTCACGCCACAGCACAACACACCTTCCAGAGAGAAAGCTAACTTTCTCTTTACCTCCGTTCATCCCTAATTTCATTGCATGGCACCTACTGTCATCCCTTCTTCCACCTCAGGAGTGAGAATGTTAAAAAAAAAAAGAGAAAACTAATAAAGGATGGAAATTGCACGCCTGCTCAGAGGTAGTTCAGAGATGACGAGTGCTAACGGCACCCCCAGCTCTAACTTTCCTCACAGAAACTTCTCAACTTCTTAATAATGTATGTTTCTCCTCCCCCTTCACTTCCCACATGGAAACAAATGATGATTCATATGCTGAAATCATCCCCTGGGACCTTAAAAAGGCCATGAATTCACTCACTTTGGCCTAGGGCTCTTGATAAGTAATTTTTCCAGTTTGGCATCTGGGATCGATGCCATCCCCTCCTTCCCTTTATACTCGTGCCACAGCACAAAAGGAGAGACCCTGCCCACAGGCTATTTTTAGGACTTAATTTACCACCAAAACCATCAGGTTTAAGAAACTTGAGGCATCTGAGAAACCCAGCTACGCAGGGGAAGCACCCATGGTTAAGGCCTGCAGTCGCAACCTAGGCTCACCAAGGGAAAGAGGCCAACACGATGACAGCCCCAGCGCTGAGCGGATGCACCACTGCTGCATGAAGAGGGGGACAATGAGGCGCTCACTGCCCACCCCAGCACTGTGAGCACCTGCAGCTGTGCCTGAAACCATACCACACGCTGCCACGTGTCTGTCTGTGCAGGCATGGGTGATAAATGTCATATATCTGTCATCTCAGCTGATGCTAGCAGATATAATTTCACAGCATGGCTCTAGTTGGCTTCGTTGATGGGGCTTTCCTAGAAGACCAGAACTGCTCAGAGTGAGAAACACAGCCTCAGTGGAGCAGAGAGCTGGAAGCAATTGTTAAACCTTTAAAGCAAGGGAGAAATAAAGAGAAGTCTGCAGGTTGCTACGCGTTATCACAGTTCTGCTCTCCCATGGAGAGGTAACAAATGAATGCACAGACACAGACACAAAGCAGAACTTGGAAATGCTTGTAACCACCTGGGCAGAAATGCAGTCCACCACCAAATCCCTCCATTTCCAAACAGTATGAAAAGTGCACTGGTGGGATGTGAGGGCAAGTAGTGGTGCATGAAAGGCCTTCTCAGGAACATAGCTCTGGGGAGGTTCCTTACAAGACAAGGTTCTTGCTTTTCACCCACATACGCTGCTTCTTGCAGAAGATGCTGGAAACCAGAACAACATTCACTAGCAGAGATGCAACCCAACTGGTCAGGTTTCCTAGGCATCTTCGTCTCTGCAACACCAATGGATGATGAAGATCACAACAAATTCACTACCTGGCAGAGCCGTAACCCCAAAGACTGCTACAGGTCTCCTCAGATAAATGTTTTTACATCTCTGGGGAGCATCTGTCCTTATTTCTAGTAGGGTTGAGCCCTCTATCTTGACTTAGACTTTGTGAGCAGTGGTACACAGTGACTGGGTTGCTAGGAAATGAGGCAAAGATGGAGGGAGAGGTGAGGCAGACAGATTTCTGCCTCTTAAAGGTATCTTCAGCAATGGGAAACCAGGTGTTTTCCCACTGCTTCTAGTGGCAGGACTGGGAAAACAGGTGACCCGGGCTCTCTCCCCAGAGAGGATTTCTCTTTAAAATGTCACTGTGTTGGAAGAGAAAGGTTCTGTATTTCATTTATAGAAGTCATAGGAGAATTGCAGTGGCCACTGTAGGAACAAAGCCCCAGTTCTCTCATTTGGCAGAGTAACAGAGGCCTCTTTCGTTGTCCCTTCAACAAGCCTGAGGAGCCCTCAGACCCAGCAGCAGTGTTGCTGGAAGCACCAGAGCTCAGCTCAGCTGTCCCATTTCCAAACCACTGCCAGAGCCCTGGCTTCCCAGAGCTTACAGGTTTTTCCCATTGCATTACTAAGGCTAATTTGGATTGACTTTTAGGTGTTTTTTTCCCTTCATTTTTTTTTTTTAAAGCAAAGCCTTTTGACCCACTTAGAAATGGAGCAATTACACTGATTTCTGAACAATTTGGAGTTTTCACTTCTATGGGAAGCATTAAGCACGGAAATGAATTTCAGCATTCGAAATGGGGAAAATTCATACATCCAGGTAGCTCTCAATCCATCCCCCAAGCAGAAAAGCTGAAAAGATTTACACTGACATGTAAATCCCTGTGGCAGACTTCTAAAAAACCTCTAAAATAGGCACACCCAAAAGGCAAAGGAGTGTTTCTCACCTTCTGTAAATGGGAAGTGTGAAAAGGAAAGAGATGAAAGCCGTCTTCCTTTCCCCAAATCTTGGTCTTAACTCCTGCCCCATCCTGTCACTTGTGCACCCACTCCTGGTGTCATTTTAGGTAATGATGGTGTCTCACCGTGCTTTCAGCACCCCAACCCTACAGCTATGCCAGAGATGGCAACGCTCTAGAGATCAACACCATGCCAAGGGTAGTCTTGTCTGTGGATGTCAATGCAGATGCCTCTGCACACTGAGGAGCTACACGGACCTCACAGGTAGCCAAAAAAATAAATTGCCAGATACAAGTATCCTACCTTCCTCCAAGTCGTTCCTCAGAGAGGCCTCCAGCAGAGCAACACTGGCTTCAAAAGACACTTTCTTCTGATTAACAGCACTTCTCTTCTTTTCATGCTTCCGCTTTTTGTGCTGCATCTCCTTCTCATACTGTGCCCACTTCTTCAGCTGCTGAGCCCTCCGCTTCTGGGCTGCCCGCAGCCTCTCCAGCGTGGGCACCTTGTCCAGCAGCTGCAGCTCTGTCAGGAGGTCCACGTGGGCATCCATTGCCTCTGCCAGGAAAGAGGAGGTGAAGGATGTCCCAGCTGGAAATGAAGTCCTTCTACAGGTCCTCAAGATCACAGTGGCCTCGTGCTATACCAGCATCTTGGGGCTGAGCTGGGAAGGGCCCATTGCAGAGTGTGGTAGGAATGTGGTGGAAGCCTGAAATGAGGAGGAAAGTGTGAGGGATCAAGTCACATCCACGTAGACAAATGATTAAGACCAGCCCACTAGAAGACTCAGCAGGCAACACCTACCATCTCAAAAGAAGGCTCTTTTTATTGCACTTCAACTGCTTGGCTCTTCTCACTGGCCTTTGTGATTCCACCTCTCACCCACTTCAAACACCCAAGCAAAACCCTCTTGACTAGGTAGCAGTTTTAGCAAGCAATTCCTTCATGTCTACAGTTCAAGGTAGCCTTCTTTTATCAGCAGAAAAAAAGTCTAAGTGAGCTAACAAAGATCTTACCTAGTGTTTCACAAACATAATTCCTTAGACAACCCGTGAGAGAGATACCAAGACACATCCTCAGGCAGGTTTCTACCTTCCACGAGCATCACCTGTGCTCCACTTCTTCATCCATCACCCCTTCTTACTCCAGTCCTAGCCAAGGGCAGATGGGTCGGACGTCTCCCAGAGAGGCATTACCAACGCTTTAACCACCTCAGCCACTTAAAAACATGGTGTTTTGTGTTCATTTCACTTTTCCCCAGATGTTCTCCTCAGCACACAGTAGGTCATTCTGGTTTTGCTGTACAGGCTCTGTGCTCAGAGCAAGAAGCACAGTTAAATCAGAGCTGGACTTGTGGTGCAACCACAACACCAGCCAGCATCTTGTAGCAGCACCCGCAGAGCGGTCAGGCGGGAGGCCCATGGGCAGCCACCCCATCACCTGCTGCACGGCAGAAGGAAATGTGCCCCAGATTTAAGGAGCTGCTCAACAGGGAAAGATGCACATGAAATAAAGTCAGTGCCACAAGCAAACTGAGCAAATCCATTCCAAATAGACCCATGTGTAGCACATCGAACGGCAAGGCTAGCGTGCCAAATCAGTGTAAGCTGCAAATAACCACATATAATATCAGAGCTCCAAGGAGCTGCTGGAAGATGTCCAAGCTGTGCTGCACGCCCGCAGCGACCCAACAAGTTGCACAAGGCAGAGACATCCACTCCTTTCAAACATTGCCACAGACCTGCCACCAGGGTTTGACCTCACCTATAAATACCTCGGCAGACTGACAGCAAGGCATGTCCTTTCCTCTGCGAGATAATTGGTTTGAAAACTGAAAACAAACAAACTCAGCCAGAGTACACAGACAGGTCCTGGGCAGTTGCTTTATCCAGTAAAGGGCCAGCAGAGGCCAAGGGCAGCTTCAGTAGCACCTGCAAACCTTATTTTGAGAGTTTCAGAATAGATCTGAACACAAAAAAAAACTGTTTCAGTCCCATCAGAACTCAAGATCACAAAAGTAAAGATTGTATCAGTAAATAAATTATTATTAATAATGATAATAGTAATTAAATATTCTGTTCATATTCAGTAATATTCATTTTCAGTAATATTTCAGTTCATATTCAGTAATAATTAAATATTTCAGTTCCACATAGGTACAAACTCAAACCTTGCAAACTTTTTCGTAAGAAAGATGTTACCAAGAAGTTCAAGTACTCGCTCAAGCTGACCTCCACCAGCAGCTCTGCAAAGTTGGCACCAACGCAGACCTCTTCCCAAAATGACTTTGTTTTGGGACCAACGCCTTTCCCAAGCACAGGCATTTTGCTGGGAAGCTCTTCCCCACCTCCCATGGCTCCTGCCCCGCGCAGGCGTTCCTGCACAGGTATCTTTTCTGGCAATCTCCGCTGCAGTAACACAGGCTGCAGATCTGAAGCCCGCTGACAATACCTCGAGTGGCGGAGATAAGGGCAGGAAATGCCTCTCAGCATACCACGCCGGCACTCCCACCCGGCGCCTTTCCCACCCCGCTTCCACCATTGTTTGCTGAAAGATGAATAAATATTTCCCAAAATACACCTGAAGTAGAAATGATGGCCGAATTCTGCAGGTTTTTGAAAGCACGTAAACTATTTCAGTGCTTCTCTGTTTACCCCAGAAAGCTGGAAGCTTTCCTTGCGGACTGCACCTTGGAAGGACACAAGGCGAGGAGAAGCGTGGCTTGCTCTGCTCCCCCGTGTTCCAACTCTCCCGCACGCACACAGCTCTCTTGGCTTTCCTGCTCTCACAACAGCAAAAACAGGGAGAGGTGACCTGCCTACAGAGGGGAATAAATGAAACGGCAACGGGGGATGCATGAACACCAGGAGACATCTGCTGCTCCTGTGAGGATCAAGCTGCCCTAGCACCAAAACCAGCCCGCCCCCAAACCACCCAATGAGCCTCTAAAGGAGCAGAGAGGTCCCCTGGAGAGGACTTCTTGAAGGGGATACAGGTCAGCTGCTTAGGCACAAGTCCCCTAGCACTCTCCACAGACCCCAAAAGCCTCATGAAGACTTTAGCTCTGTCACTCCAGCTACCTGTGTTCCAACAGCCTGGTTTCCTCTGTACCAAAAGATGCCATGTTGACTTCTGGTCACACAAACCAGTTGGTGTCATTACAGCAGATGTACAGGCCCAAGCGTTTGTTTACCTGCAAAGTGACACAGGAGCTGGCTGTGTGGGTGTCTGTGGTTTGCAAGGCATCGCATTTTGGTTTCTGTTTTATTTAAAGAAATGAAAAAAAGCACCGTTCCTTGCACTCGGTTTCCATGAGCTCAGCAGATCTGAGCCACGGAGCCGAGCACATCCTGTGAGACGCAGGGACAGCGCGCACTGCTGTGCCGGGGCCAGGAGGGAGGCGAGGTGCTCGCTGTCGCGTGGTGCTCGTGGCTTTCAGCGAGGAAGGACCCGCTCCAACAGTGCCAGAGAGCAGGCCCTGCAAAGGGCGTGCAAGCGTTGGCAAACACAACCTTTAAAAAACTTTGTATTTCCTACACTCTTTGCCTCACCTTAACACAAGATACGTCTCGCTAAGTTCAGAAGGACTCTTTCAGGGCATTGGTTACTCACTTGCATTACCAGAGACCCAATCCTGTGCAGTTAGTGAATCCCTGGCTGCAACAAGCTGCTGCAGTGCAGGGACTAGCAGGGGCCTTCATCTCCTGCACACACACTTTTTCCACATCAGATTTAGTGGTTAGTAGAGGAAAACACCGAGTGCATCTGTTTTCCTGTTCCAGCAAGCACTCAGGCCCCCCCCCCGTCCTTCCTACCAAGCACTCAACTTGCAGACACTTTGCCACAGCGTCGCTGAGAATGGAGCTGGCTCCATTCAATCAGCAGTGCTGCTGGGTGATGCCAGAGAGCACTCTGCCCTCCACGTCAGAGCTAAGATCTGCAAATCCTCCGCCACATCTCCTCAAGGAGCTGCTTAAAGCACAGCATGACACCAAAGCAGAGCACACACACTTGCAAGAGTCATTTGCTTAAGTATCATTAAACAATTTAATTTTTATTCCACTTTAAAAAAAAAAAAAAGATAAACACACAAAATCTGGCAGAGCAACCTTTGAATGGGACACACTGAAACAAAATAGTTTGGCAAACAAATAATTCCTTGAAGTTGTGCACCTTTCAAGCAAAAGATTCAAGGCGCATGTACATGAGCAGACTCTGCTGAAGTGAAGGAGCTCATTTTTGTTCCCTGGATCGTTTGTGGGAAGACACCTGCAGGACTGGGCCCAGCTGACTGGATGAAGTGTCTGAGTTTGCAGCATGAAGTCAAGCCAGTGGCATGAAAAGCGACAGAAATAGCCCTCTCCTCCCCACCTCACGTTAATCTTCTCTCAGCTGGAATTGGAAACCAAGCACGAAAGCCTATAGCAGGGATCTGAGCACATAAGCAGCCTGCAGCAGAGGCGGCTGCCCAATTTATTTATTTCCTTAGCACGGACTCCTGCACCACAGCAAGGTGAGGAGTTTCCAAACTTACCCCTGCTCCTTCCCAGCAGGACCCAGGCTCATCTGTGCTATTCTGGATGACCAGCCCGTTGCAGTCCTTCTGAACTCATCCTCCATACCTGCACCGTGGCCTGGGTGACCAGCAAGGATCTATCTCCCCAAGGTCTGGAGAAAGCAGCTCTTCATCGATTTCTCCCCAACATGGGGACGAGCTCCCCGGCAGCACAGCAACATGGTGAGGGGACAGCCAGAGAGATGCCAGAAAGCCACCAAGAGCAGGAGGTGACAGGTTGTGGGACGGGCAGGAAAAGACAGGCACGGGAGCTCAACTGTCCCCGGGGAAAAACAAGGCAGGAGGCAGGCGGGGGCTGCCCAAGGAGCAGGGAAAGCAGATGTGCCGTGGGGCCATCCAGACATGAAGACCTGAGGTCCAGTCCCTCCCCGCAGCCCAGATTTGGCGAGTTGGAGGTCACCGTTCACACAACACCATGGGATGAGGATGGCAGCAGCGTCCCCCTCATGCACAACAAGCTCCAAGTCATTTCCTAACTGGTGTCACTGCTGGGATCTTCAGGAAGAAGATCTAATTCCAGATCTTCAGCAAGACGAGAAAGCAAACCCCTCTTCTGGCTTGAGGACAGGAGCAGTGAACTGCCTCTGGATAAAAAGCTCTTGTTTGTTTTTTAAATTAGCACAGGATGCATGAAGACAAGAGGGTCGTGTTGAGATAGCCAGAGCCTGGAACTGTGTTTCTTTCTTTGTTAGATCATTGTGTCTCTCGCCTCTTGCCTTTTGGGCAAATGTTTCATCAGAGCATTGCTAACAAGGACACTGCCAAGCGTTAGTGCCCCAACGCCCAAACCTCCACAATCTCCCACACCTGTACCAGAGGACTCAGCTGCTGGGCCTGCCAGATGCCACAGTGCCACAGGAAAGTCACGCTTCCTATAAACCCCAGGGGAGGAGGATGCCAGAATGCCCGTGGTGAAAGGCCGCAACGCAGTGTCTCCCAGCCTCGTGAAGTGTTTCCCTCGTACTTGAAACTGAAATGTGTATTTCCCCAGTCCCATACCTTTGCAGGCAGGTTGCACCCTCACCTTCAGCTGGATCTCCAAGCGACGAGGGTGCCACCAGCTGCCACCTCCTCCAGGACGGTCCGGCCAGCAGCAGAGCTGAAGGCAGAAACCCTCAGCTGGTAACACACACAGACCACGAATGCAGCCCAAGGCAGCACGTCAGACAACCGATTAACACACACCTGAGCCAGTGCTTTCAAGATAAAAAGCAGCAAACCCTTCTGCGGGGGTCAGGAGCCTGCACAGACAGGCAGGGGGAAGCAGAACAAGGTCACCTGCCTGGCTGCGGGCTGCAAACTCACTGCGAGAGCCCCCTCAGGACTATTATTTCTGGCTCTGTGCTGCACAAGGTATCGGTGAAACCCTGCTCGTCCCTCAGTGCCACGCTGACAGCTCTCACCGTGGCTTCTGGTTGCAAATTATTCTTGCAGGCACCATGCAATTCTTCCTGCACCCTGCTGCAAGCCCCACAGCACCCGCAGGTTAACCACACAGGGGAGTGCAAATTCGGAAAGTCACTGCCACATGACTCAATTTCACTGGTATCTCAGAAGCAAACAGCTCCTTCCCTCGCCCAGCTTCTACAGCATTTCAAGCAGCACACGTGCAGCACGACTGAACGAAAGGAAAGAAGGTCAAAGTGGCAAGGAATGTTACTTGAAAAAAAAATTAAACTAAAGATTTCAGCCAAGACCCCTCAGGGAACACAACTCCTACAGACTGCCATGGCGTGCTGGTGGGGAAGAGAGGGTATGGAAGTCTTCAGGGTGAGGGATCTCATAAGAAACTGGGAGTATGGGGAGAGATTCTTGGCTTTCCCACAGGTTTCTTGTATGCAAAGTAAGTAACTTAATCTGTGCCCCAATTACCTTCTTAAAGCGAAGATACTGCTTCACCTGGCTGCCACAATGGAAGTTCCATCACTGGTAAAGGTAAATTTGGTGGGGAAGGTTCATCAGTGTAAGTTGTATTCCTCACTTGATGGAAAGCTCGAAATTTAAAGCTAGGCTCTTCCCCAAAGAATTGAAAACATTTTGCTTTGGCTGTGTTAGCTCTGGTTTCAGATAATCTCTCCCTCTTCAGTGAGCTCTTTCCTAGCAGTGGGAATGAAATACGAGTAAGAAGGAAAAGGAAAAAAGTGAAAGAGCAAGTCCAAAGAATTCCTTGGAGCTGATGCTGGTAGTAGAAAAATGTAAGTGCCTCATTCTTTTCTCCTCCCAACTGTTCCACTCTTAACAATATTGGCACTTGTTTGAGGAAAGCCCCTCAGTATTTTCACAGTATATTTCCTGTAAACACCCAACACAGCACAATATACACTCTTTTTCCCAGCAATATTTCAACATGGGCTTACTTTCCTTGCTTCCTTAAAAAAAAGCCCTCCCATGCCAAGCAGTCCTCCCCCACACGGGCACGTTTGGAAGCACACTGCTCCTCCGTGACAAGCAAAACAAATGCAGCGGTGGTCCCCAGAGGTGTGCACGCTGCCCTTTAAGCTCCTGCAAGCAAGAGGAGAGCTGCACCTTCAGGTCCAGCCTTCACCACCAGCTTCGCTTTAGGATGCGGGTAGGATGCGGGATGCAAGTAAGTCCACGAGACCACCAGAGCCGGGCCAGCTCCTGTTGAACACCGGCAGTTTTACCACACAACACTTGTGTCCCTCCAAGTGGCTCTTGGGCAAAGCTACTCTTTGAACCCGATTCCCGTTGCAAGGCAGCAGGACTTTGGGGCATTTTATAAAACCTCAAGCTAGAGAAGAACATCTGCTGCACAGAGCTCCTGCCTCTGGTCACCGCAGCGCTCTCGAGGCTGCTGTCCTGCATTAAGCAGCCCCTTTGGCTTTCCAGGTACAAAACTGCAGTTTTGCCTTTTGCTTTCAGGTCAGCCTGGGCTCTTGGTCATCAGCTTCCAAACTGGAGAAGGGAGAGGGACATTTAAATCAGCTTGTACTTGGAAAAAAAATCAAATTATGGTTTTGAATCAAGTCCAAATTATAACTAAGTTTGGGGCTCAGTTTCAAACTGCACATCAAACGAGTCTTGTGCAATAGAGAAAATTGTTCAACAGCCCACAGATCTGCAGAGACCACGCATCAACTGCACCAATTCATCTTTTTCCTTCAATTAGGGCTGTATGCTTTAAACCGGGAGCAAAGTCGCCACTGTGCCCCCACCGCCTGTCCCCGAGCCGGCACAGACACCGGCTCAAGGGCAGCACTATATGACTCCAGAGAAGACGATGCTCGAAGACAAGGAAATTTTATTCCTTCAAGAATTCATTACACACCACTCCCCTCTCCCCTTTGCTCTCCCAAAGAAGAGTATCTGCTAATAAAATTTATCTCCAGCATCAGAGGAGCAGCAGGATCCCTGCCCTTAGGCAAAGAAAGGAAGATCAGAGCAGGATTTCTGTGCAAACATGAGCCAAATCCCAGCTTCCCTCGCACGGGAGCAGGCCCATCCTCTGAGCCAAGCAGCTAAATAGTGAAGGAAAAGCATGCAGCAGCGCCGATTATGTGGAACAAAAAATAATTGAGGGCATAAGTCTCCGATTCGGCTCTCCATTTATTTTTCCACAGCACATTATATGTGAGTGCAGGTTGCAACGCAGACACCTGCAGGGAAAGCAGCCCGACCCGACAGTGACAGTGAGATTACCTCCTTTTATTTGTTTTTTTGGGGGGTAAAGCTTCCATTTTTTATCAGGCCTGCAACAGGCAAATGTACACAATCTTTCAGACCTGCATCCCCCTTCCTGACGTTTTAAACTACACGCTTGGAGATTCTGAATGTGAAAAACACCAACAAATGCCTGCAAAACAGGCTTTAAAGTAAGAGACAGAGGGGAAAAATAGCTAATTTCCAACAGAACCTCAAAAACACCACTCCAAAGCCCACACCCTTCCCGTAAGATACCAGCCGAAGCCCTGTTTGCCTGCACACCGCTTTTTGACTGAAGTCCTCTCATTGTGTAAAGCCACCCGCACACATTGTGGCACATGGAAAAAACACGGGGAACAGCCCTGCTCTGGCACAGCAGTGAGCTCGATAAGGGAATGGATTTTCCATTTGCAACTCCACGGTACCTGCGGCCATGCCAGCCCTGGGACGTTTCAGCAAGAGAAAACTTCTCCCTGCACATCTGCTCTGGAGCTGGCCACACCATCGATGCCGAGAGCCCACCGCTGCGCCCGAGCTGGACACCCAGCCCTCAGCACCGAGTGGTCCCAGCAGCAACCAGCCCAAGCACAAGATAGGAGAGGTCCCCAGACCACGAGGCCGCAGAGCAAACACCGTGGAGCCCGTCAGCTGCAGGCACTTGTCCCATGGCCCAGATGTCACCTGGGCAGTGACAATGGCACGCCGTGGGAGAAGAGGGCTTGAGAGCCTGGGAAGCAGCTCTGCCGTCGGGACGGTGTGGTGCTTTTAGCTGCCTCTGCGGTCGGCGTGGATATGACTGACAGGGTCTGAACGTGTCTGCTGCACACCTGACAGAAGGGATATTGACTTTTCTGGGAGATGTAGGAGAGGATGCTCTTCCCCATCATCTGATTCATTCCTTTTAAATAGCAGTTGTATTTAATTATTGCTAACCAAATGCCTTCAACCCTAATGCTTGCAGACGCTGTTGAGCTCATCTATAAGCATTCCAGTGACCCTCGAGAGATCTTAACCAAGTAACACACAAAGGTGCCCGCACATCTCCTGTTTGTCGGGGAGCCCGCACGTCTGCCCAGGAGGGCTTTGCCCACCCGCAGGGAGCCAGCAGAGGAAAGAGGTGAGACCTTGGGAAAAACAATTGATCCACACTACAGTGCATGAAATTTTGCTCCATACAGCTCAGACATCTGGATTTCTGTCCGAGGCACTGCCCTTACGCCCTGCTGAACCCCACAATGCCTTATTAATTCTGCTGCTAAGCCACGCACACGCTGCCCCTCCACACCGAAAAATTCACCCCCTTGTCCACCTCTCCCCCAGGCTGAGGTCAGCCACAAGCAAGCAAGAAGGGGGCGTGGGGCTGCAGAGGGTCAGGCTTCCCTGCGGCACAGAACAGTTGCTCCAGGGTATCGCTACCAGCCCATTCACAACAGCGGCAAGGACCAGCACCACCAGATATTGTAACTGCAGGGCAATCATCAAGATTTGTTTCTCTTGAATCCCACAGGAGTACCTGAAGTGCGTTTTCCAGAAAGCTGCCCCCTAACATTTCGAGAGCAGACCAGCCGAAGCCCTGCATGGGATGCCGTTTGCTGCCAGCTGGGCTTGGGGAAGGATAAGCATCCCCACCAACAGCCCCACCACTGCCTCTCACCTCCACCTCGGCCCAAGCATAGCTCGAGAGCAACTTCTCTTATCTTAGATGCAAACCGTCAAATTTAAACAAACACACAGCCTTCTGCAGCGCTAACATCACCAGCTTCAGTCTTAAATCAAACACTCAGAGCAGCTTGCCACTGCCTTGCTTGCGAGGCAGATTTTGTGTTTCTAAAGTACCTTATTTTTAGGCGCAGCTATGAACCCGTACGTCACCACACATGTCCTACTTTTTGTTTTCTGCATCTACACTTGGCCACAGTCAGAGATGGCATGGTGGCTTGACTTGCTGCTCTGACCATACAGTCGCCCTTACATTCAGTTTCAAACCATTACCATTTACTACTTTGCAAACATGATTTAGGATATTTCACATGGACTTGATTACCAACACAGTATCAGAACTGCAGGTACTTCTCTCCTCGGCAGTAACTTTGCTTCTGCCGCTTCTGCAACTACGAGCACCAGGGCTCCCCGGCCACAGGTCCCTCTCCTCATCTACCCACGAGCACAAGGCTTGGCCATCCTTCTTCTCTGCTGCCTGGGTGTGCAGCTATGCCTGGATTTGCAGACACATAGACTTCCCCAGGGGAGAAAGACTTCCCCAAAATACTGAAATTTAAGGGCCAGACCTCAGCCGGGAAGAATGGCTGCTCTCAAGGGAGACTTTCTGGAGTTTTCCAGGCACAGGTACCCAGCTCACCGTTCTTTGCCTGTCTCAGCTGAACACTCTGCTCTGAGAAGTGTGTTGGATGGCAGAAAATTGTTCTGGTCATGAAAGTTGTATTCAGGTACAGGGACATCTTAAAGCCAGAAATCCAACGCCGCAGGTAGTGGAGATGGTCCTTCTGTATTCCACTGCCGCATCTAAAGCACGGCTCCCTCCAGTTGCTTTGGTGGGTCAAACGGGTCAGCAAGCACGGCCCACCCAGGACAAAGTCCCTCTTACTTTCACATACCAGCTGAATGCTGCTTGCTCAGGAGCTCGGTAATAAAAAGCCAAGCCCGACACAAATAACTAAATCTCAGCTTAGCGCCAGGCAGCAGAACATGATGGTGGATCTCAGTAGACACTTCACAGCCAGCATAGGGCTCACGTCATCCTTGGTCTTTCTCCTCTGATGGGTATTTGACCTCTGAGCTGCTTAGCAAGCAGCTCCACAGAGCTCACGGCTGTGCAATGCTGCCAGCATCCAGCATTGCTGCATGGAGCTGCTGCAATGCCTCGTCCTAGGGGTTTTCCCATACAGACCATTAGAGGTGCCATCACTGTACCACGACATCACACATGGCAGCTGGGACAAAATTAAGGCAGCTGGCACAGGTAACTGAAACTGTGCATCTCCAGCCCTCCCTCCTAGCTGCCCCCTCTTGTCTTTCCTAAAAATGCTGGACCTGCAGCTCCCGCCCCCTCCGGCTGGAGGGCAAAGCCCCACGGCGCAGGGTGCTGAGCCCCTCACCTGCAGCGCGGAGGCAAGAGCTAACGAGCAAACTCACAGGGGAGGTCTCTTGGCAACACGGGGTGAGAGAAAAGGAGGGGAAAATTGCTGCCAGCTTGTTTGTGTGCACTTAGGGTGGCATTTCCAACCCTGTAATTGTTGCATAATGAATTTAGCAATGGAGTTCAAGAGCTATGATTCATTCAGGCCAAAAAAACATGAGTCAGCCCCTAAAGAATCATGAGATGTTAAAATTATATACATTTAACTTGAGCTTGACAAATCCAAAGGAGCAGCGTAACAGCAGAGTGTCTCAGCGCAACTCAAAACATCATGCAAATATCCCCGCAAGACGAGCACAGGGCAGAGCAGCGAGTCGCTCCGGCAGCGCAAATAATTTACGGCCGGCACCTGAAGGCGGCTCAGGTGATCAGCCCCAGCTGGGATCCGGGCACCTGATGCTGTGTCTTACCTGGGACTCAAATCGCCTCCTGGGTTAAAGGGAATAAAGTCCCATCCAGCCTGGCACAAGGTCTTTGTGCCACCTCCCTGCGGAGAGGAGCACTCGAGATGCTCGTTCCTGAGTGTGAGAAGCACAAAGGCCGGACAGACGACGGGGAGGAGAGGAGAGGTTGCTACGGGGAGCTGGCACTCTGGATGTTAAAACAAACCGCAGCATGGGGCTGGAGAGGGAGTGCAGATCTCTGCAGGGGACAGAGCAAGAAAGAGGGCAGATTCATTATGGCAAAGGATGTCTACGTTAAGGAGCGTGTGCGGATCGCCAGGAGGCAATGCAGAGAAGACTTTGGGAAAAATAAGATTTTTTTCCTAGATCTGTTGGGTGAACTTGCTTAAATCATGCCCTGTATTCTGTGCTTACCAAGCTTGCATATGTGGAAAGAAACATTATTCTGAACCGAGATAGGGTGCGAATTCAAAGCAGAACAACTATTCTGGGTTAACTCCCCAGGTGGCTTCTTACTCTAGAGTGACAGTACCTTTTTCTAGTTTAATTCACTTTAAAAATAGATTAGGCCAATGGTTCTGATCCGCAAGGCCATCATAGCTGGCCTGCTGCTTTTAGAGCATCCTTAATTAGAGCCTGGCTATGGGGACATGTGGGGCTCCGGGATGCAGCCCCGATGGTCCCAGTTTGGCAGTGTTATATTAACCCAGGCCAGGAAGGAACGAGCTGCCTGCAGGAGGGTCTGCACAGAGCCCATTTGGCCAGGAGCTGCTGCCCAACAGCCATCCTACGTGGGACACGCGTTCCCTTCTCCCTCTTTGCCCAACAGGGGAACGGCCGGCACAACGCGCTCTGCCAAATCCGAGCCAGGCAGCGCTACAATGAGCCTACAATCCGTGCTGGGCGCGGAAGAAAAGCTGCCTTATACAGCCGTTTTTGTTTAATGTTCATTTGAGTTTACCATTTATCAAAGTTCTATTTAGCCTCATTAATCAGAGCCTATCAAGCTCTTTCAAATGCAAACAGAAAAGAGTACCCAACAACTGCACTTCGTCTTTTATCCTTCTCCTCCTGGAATTATGGAAAGCCATGAAGCAGGAATGCCCACCCACCTGCCTCCTGCTTTCCAACCACTTCCCATGGGAATAAATCAGCTGACTATTCTGGAAAAAAAATATCTTTCTCTTTCCCTGCCAGCTAGCAATATTCCAGGAGAGCAAACAGTGTGTTATGCTGGAGGAAGAGCAGAGGGAAGGCAGATACACCGCTCCCAGCTCTTGGCAGCACCGGTACCTGCATCAGGACTCGGGTGAGGTGTCTGAAAGCAGGGATGGCCAAGCCACCTTTGTCAAAGGCTTTGTCATTTCCTACCCGGGCCTCTAGAACTGGAAACCCTGCAGCTCACCTAATCCACATCAAATGATACACCATTTATTTGCTTCATACCAGTATCGAGGCTTAGTGTTCCTAAAGCTATTTGTTTTTTTCTAGGTGTGGACATGGCTCTGTTAACCACAGCCTTTACACACTTCTGTGAGGCTTGGAAGGAGAAGGTCCATTAGAAGAAATGCGTTACTCTGGAAGCTGTACTTGCCCCTGCAAGGAGGTGACGCTGAGTTCAGGCTCACACCGAGCAGCCCAGCAGGACCCGGCACAGCAGCAGGCTCTGGGCTGCTCACCTCCACCCCAACTAGCAAAGCACCAGCATCACCTTAAAAATTCATTATTACTATAAATATAGAAATATAAATACATATAGAAAGAAAAATGTCGGGGAGCAAAAAGCAACAGGCTGCAAAGGAACATGCCCAAAGCAGGAGCACTTGGGCGAGCGGCACAGGCAGTGCCGACGGGCAGCAGCGCCGGCAGCACGGCGCGGTCGGGATGAATGTGCGAGGGAGCACGTGGAGAGGAGCTGAGGAGAGACGAGCAGATTAACAGAAGACAACAGATTTCTAGTAAGATTGCGATAAGCCTCTTTAAACATCCCTGAAGGATGAGCCAGCTGGCAAGGCCGTCCTCGGAGGTGGTGTAACTCAACTAAGAGCCTTGCAAAAAGCGAGCAGCTGACCCCTTTCACACATCCCGGCTCGCTCCTGCAGCTCTTTAGGCAACGTGGCCGAACGTGCGGTGCCTGGATGCTTCTGCACCCGCCAGCAGCCTGCAATTACAGCCTCCCAGGAGAGAGGAAGCCAGCCCTGAACTATTTTCAATGAGCAAACAAGACGCGAGGTCGGGCTGATCGTTAGTGCCAGCGGAGCGCACCGTCCCCCCGGCCTGGCCAGGCAGCACAGGAGGAAACGCGCTGTGTGCGCGGGCTGGTCCTGAACCACGTCCCCAGCACGAGGCCGTGCCGCTGCCCCACGCGTGCCAGCAGGGCTGGGGGCAGAGGCACATCGCTCCTGGGAAGGGCTTCGCCAAAGCAGGGATGGCGAGCTGAAGAGGGGGGCCCCGCTCTCGTGCTCTCGCCTCCTTCCAAAATTCAGTTCTGCCAGGCTCGGTGCAGAGCCGAGTCCCCCTCTTGGGGACACCACATCCCCGTGAGCGGTGCCACCTTCTGAGAAGGAAGAGGAGGGGAAGCAGGGGAAGGCAAGCCGGAACGTTACGATTTTGATGCTTTTTTAAGGGACGATACCTGCAAAACCTGAAGGTGGAGGGGACCCCTCACAGATACGGCTACGGGAAGGGTTTGTCATGTCCCTTTTCCAGCGCCCCAACAAAAACCCACAAGTATTAGAAACCAGAGGGATCACCTGCAGCAGGAGAGGGCTTCAGAATGAAGAACAGCAGCAGCGGGTTTGCTTGATATCAGGCAAGATCTTCTTCGGCCAATTAGCTGGTGATACAATTTGCCCACTCGGGTCACTGAACCACCATTTAGCAGCTTCGAACGAGACGAGCCGAACTGCGGCCAATCTTCCCCCTCCAGCAAAACGAGTGATTCAAAGTGCAGCTAATGACAGAGGTTCAGGAGGATCTGGCCGAGGATTTGGCCTGCTGCTTTGAGAGGGCCATTTATTGCCCAAAAAGAGCCCGACCTCTTTCAAGCCAAAGAAGTTAATCCTGTGAAGAAGAAGGACCTGAATTTCTTATCTTAATTCACAACCATTAAATAACAGAGAGCTGCCAAACCCGAGTCAGATGCAGGTAAAAGAAAAGAAAAAAAGAAAAAAAAAAAAAAAAAGAGAATCACAGCCAAAATCAGGTTAAGGAAGGTCACAGTTAAACCCCCCTTCATCTCCAGAGAGCAAGAGACAATTTTAAGGATGGAAATAAGTAAGGAATAACATCTCCTGAAGACTCTTTAGCACAAACCTTGCTTTTTCACTAATTTACATAAGACAAAAATGAGACATCCCCTCACCCACAAAGGCTTCATTATTTGTCAGCCTCAAACTCTGTAACCATTATTCCAGCAAACATTGGTTGATGTTTTTCTTCTTACTGGATGAAATGTGCCCAGAGGCAACAGGCATTTTATAAATTATTAAACCAAGGGAAAATGAGGTCCTAACAAAGTGGCTGCAGAAGCGATGCAGAAGCACCAAGGGGCTGGTACAATTGGTACCAACACACTCACACAGGGTCATTTTTCCAGCAGCCTGCACACGCAAACAAGAAGTTGTATCTCAGTGTTTCATCACAGCCAGCACAGACATCAGCAGTTCAACACTTTAAAGCTTGTTTTTGTTATGAAATCCTCATATGTGTCTTCCAGCTAGAAGGAAAATAAGCTTTTTAACCTCACAAGAGATCTCAGAACATGAAGCGAAACCCATAAAAATAATGTAATAAGAGTATTTTCTAATGTAAGAAGAGTGTTCTCAGAATCATGCAGAGCATGAGTTTTGAGCAAACCCTTAGCACAGAGCTGAAGCCAGGAAGGCATAAATGAAAAGGCACTCTTCCTAGTCAGGATTTAGCGTGTCTTTCACAAGAACAACACAACCCCTCCAGTTTCAGTTTGGCTCCAGACTGGAAAGCCCGTCCTGCTTTCTGCCCGACGGGCACCAGGTCCCTCTCCATCAGAAGCAGGGCGCCCGGCGGCAGCAGCCAGCTCAGGGCAGCCGTGTTGAGGCAGCCGGGGTCAAGGTGAGCACTAGGGCAGCCCCTGGGCCGCTCCTCCCCAGGCTCCCCGAGCTCTCCGGGAGCACGAAGGGCTCAAACCGAGATCATTGACTTCCAGGTTTGCTAACCTCGTGCTTTCCTCCACGATGGCAAGAAGCCACCTTCTCTTCTCCTCCCCTGTAGCTTGAGACACCCTCCTCAAGCAGTTAGCACAGCGCAGGAAGGACCTTCCCACGATAGCTAAGCAGGGTTATGAGCAAGAACTTGTTTTCTTGCCAACAGAGCCAACCGAGAGCATCCCCAATGCCGCGGCCCCGGCGCTGCGGAGTTTGGGCTGCGGTCAGCCCTGCTGCTGGCGTCTGGAGGAGCCTCTCCCCAGGCGGGACCTTCACCGCCTTGCACGCAGACCAGCTGCAATCCCGGTGCCACTGCAGGAATTACGGCTGTTTATGTTTATGCTGCCTCAGGTACGTCTCTTCCTCAGCACGGCTATGCCAAAGGGGAGAGGATTTCTAAAGGCAACCAGCAAAATCCTTCGGTGAAGCGAGGGAAGATTCCCCCCTTTGGTTCCTTGGGCTCTGGGCGATGACCCACGGCCCAAGGGTGTCCTCAAAACACCAAACCCAGTCTTTGGCCAGGGGAGCAAACTGCCTTAAGGACCTAATTCCGCCCTCAGCGCTAGATGCGTCCGAGATAAGGTCGGACAAATTTATTGTGGGATTACCCGGGTGCCTTGAGCCACCGGGGGCAGGCAGCGGGCTGCATTATTTAAGCGGCTCTCACCAGCCCTGTCTAGGATTGCACAGGGCTGGAGTTACCGAAACTCCGTGATTGCAGCCACCCGGGAGAGGCGACAAGGACCCCGGAGGAGGAGGGGGGGACACCCCCACGGCCCTCCCCTCTCCCAAACCCACCCTCGTCGGGCGATGAGCTCTCCAGGGGCTGTCGCGTCCCCAAAGGGGTCATCACCCCCGAACCCCCCTCTCCGTCCCGGCTGCCCCGCACTCACCCGATGCGCAGCGGGGCCCGGCCGCCGAGCTCCCAGCGCCCCGGCTCCGGCTCCTCCGGCGGCGGCGGCTGCTCCGCCCCGAGGTGGGGCCGTGGCTTTCGGAGGCGCGGCCGCGGAGCTGGAGGCGGCGGGGGGGCCGTGCGGGGCTGCCCGGCCCTGCAGGTGGCCGCCGGAGCATCCTTAGCATCAGCCCCTCTCGCAGCATCCTC
>CM021716.1:3276125-3390604 GCA_011074415.1 Stictonetta naevosa
GTTGTGCTCGCGCGCACGCCGCTGCCTGAGCCGGAGTTGGAAGGTCTGGGGAGGAAATCCGGGTGAGCAGCCGTGCTGCCCTTTATTTTCAGCATAAATAGCCGAGGCTGATGGCAGGTTCCTGTTTGTCACAGAGCGGCGTTACAAATGGGGGAAGGGGGGCTCTCAGGGTGTTTTTAGGAGAAACTACGAGCCGGCCCCAACACCACGCCACGTTCACGACACGCTTGCAAAACGCGGTGATGCCGAAACCAAACGGCATGCCCGAAGTATGCCTCATGCCCATTTCACAGGCTGACAAAGCGAGGCAGATAAGAGGCTTTGCCCGGAGCCCAAACCAGTCACCGGGGCTGGGAGCACAGCCAGGAAGCTCCAGGGAGCTCACGCTCACCCTGCAGGGCTGGGGAGCACCACCGAGGGGATGCTTCACGCTGCTGTCAGATCCTGCCTCCGTGCTTGGTGAGATAGGTTTCGGTAGGCTTGGAGGATTAATCATCACCCACCCCATTTCCTTTTGGGAAAAGGCCTCCACACAGGCTCCGGATAACAGCAACGGGGAGGCAGCTCTGACCATCGAGCTGTGGGACTTCCTTAAAACGTTCTAGCTCTACAATGAGCTATCGGTTTGGGTCACAAATGGCTCCTGTGAACTGGACAGTGTGGGGGGAAGCACTTAGGGGTAACAAAGCTGGATCTTGGCAGTTGTACCTGGGTGCAAAAGGGCATCCATAACATGAAAGTCTTAAAGCCTCCTCTGGTGTGTCTCAGGACATCTATCCAGAACTCGCGTACTTCTGCTGCAGCACAGCAGAAATGGGTTTCAAGAGTCACCAAGTGCCTTAACTGTACAAACTTGTCTTACTGATGGATTTATAAATGATCAGGTCTGGAAAACAAAGCTGATGAGAAGGAATTACGGCTATGTCCTCCTCCTGACTGGATCCACAAAAGTGTGGGTTGAGGATGGAAGAAATGGGAAAAAGTTTAGCCAAGGTAAAGGTTAGTTACGGATCTGGGACCAGACTCAGATCCTCACCAGCCAGAGGCCTCGGCGGCCCCAAGGCTCCCAGGGAGGTTCTCCAAACCTGGCAGCTGCAGCCCTAGCCTAGGGCACAGGAGAGCCGAGCGACTTAGGATCGTCCTCTGAAGTCCATAATTTAGTTTGTTTATTGAAGAAGTGTTATAAGCACAGCTGCTTTCTGAGGCACGTATGGTAATGAGGGGGGGAATCATATAAATAAACTGGCTCGGTGCCAGAGCAGTGAGTCAGCATGGAGAGCTGAAACGCATCCTAACAGTTACAGGATCAAAAAAAAAAAAAAAAGGCTCACTTTCTGTTCAGGCTGGGGTATGAGCATCGCAAGCAGGACGAGAAGCCAGCTCCCACGTCTGCAGGCCTGCGCGGTGCCCAGAGCCCAGCAATGGAGAAGGTGGAGAGCTTCAGGGCCAAGGGAGGACCCGCAGGCATCTGCATGTCCTCCTCCTTGCTGGCAGATCAAAGCTCTCGACTAAGTTGCCAACTCAAAGATCTGGAGATAGAATAGAAATATAGCTTGTTTGTTTTCTAATGCAGTCAAAATTCCCTGGGTCAGGTTTTCACGGTTTTCTTTGGTACAAATTATTTAAAAAATAATAAAAATAAAACAAAAAGAATGCAAAGATTTAGGTTTAAAATATATATATATATTTCAAAACTAAATTTCCATGAAAAGCACTCCTAAAGCATCCAGCGTGTTCAAAGACCCAGTCCCTAGTATCTCTTTCCTCATCCAGACTTCACAATTTCAATCCAATTTCACAGCCAGTTTGGGTCCCTCAGGTTCCTTTCTTTAAGTTCACTCTTTGCTGAAAGATTTCACCTAGGTCTAAGAAGAGGATTTTTCTCTCGTGCTTTCCCAATATGTAAGTTACTCAGCGGGCAGACCAGGCGCTGACAACCAACGGAGTCTTCCAGAGAAAAAAAAAAACAAGTGGGAAGCTGCAGCGATTGCGGCAGCTCACGCACACAGAAGGAGCTGCCAGTCTTGTGCTGGGGATAAAAATGCAGAAGTGAGGGGATGGCAGAAACCAAGCCCCTGCTCTGCACGTGTGCAGGGCTCGTGTGCTCACCACCGCTGCATCGTGCTGTACTTGTGTGGGGACCGCTCATCGCAGCAGTGACCAGCCCAGCACCAGCTGAGCGCCACGAGAGCCGCACGGGTCACCCCGTGCACCAGCTGAACCCACTGCCTTGTTTCCCCTCTCCTCTTTATTTCATGCTTCCAAAGATTTCTTTTCAACGTCTCACGAGGTATGTTCTTCCAGTTGATAGTAAGAATTTTTTAAAAGGCCTCAAATGGCCCCAGGCAGCCCCTGTCTGTGCTGAAACCCGCCCTGAACGAGCACAAGCCTCTGTGAAGCATGGGAGCAGTCCAGGCTCCATGTCTGCTCTGCTGGGCAAGGCTCACAGGAGACATTTAGCAGCACCACCAGGGCTGGGGGAAAGAAACGAGCCATGAGATAAGAAATGAAGGCAGATGTTGGCCATGGCAATGGGCTGCTTCGAGCACTGGGCAAGAGGCGAAGTGAGCTGGGCAGGGGCAAAGAGGGTGTGGGAGATGAAGGTGGGAGAGATGGGGACTGAAAAGGAGGACGAAGTGGGAAATCTTGCAGCTTTAACGACGAGGATAAGAGGCTCTGAACACAGATGGTGGGAGGAAATGAGCAGTGCAAGGGGAGCTGTGGGGCGGTGGAAGGGGAGGAGCGACCCAGCTGTGGGGCCTGGCTTGTCGAGAAGGATGCTGCCAGGGACAAGACAAGGAAATGGTGCTGAGATGGGGCTGAGACGGGTACTGCCATGGTGAGACCACATCTTGGAGAAGAGTGCTCCAGCACAAGCACTGACATTGGTAATTCTTTGCAAAAAATAAACTCATTCAAGGGCTTGGGAAGTGCTGAAGTTATGGGAAGGCTCTCAGCACCTTGCAGAGGGTTACGCGGCACAACCAGGGCGTGACTGGAAATGAAGAGATGGAAGAAGGAAATCAGCAGAGAGGAGGCAGGAGGGCACCAAGGGAAGGCTGAAAGTGGCAGCAGAAACGTGGGACTAAAGAGACAGAGGGGACAGAGGGGCAGATCGGCTGCCTGGCACCCGTTCCTCCTCCTCCCTGTGGCACTGAGGCCAGCTCGCCATGGGTAACACGTGTCACACCGGCCCAGAGCAACACAGCGTTAACAGCCAGGACTTCCCCGGGGGAAGGGCCATTTGTAGGCACAAAAAAACAGGAGTAGGCTTAGAGCAAACCTCTCCAAAAGCAGAGAGCTGGGGCCAGGCTGACCCATGCACGCACTGCAAGAATTCACACCCTTGGCAAGAAAGAAATATTGCAGAGCGATGGGCAAAGATCCATGGCCTGCAGGGTTCCTGGGTAAAGTCCCCGTGGTCAGGAGCTGGCCACCTGCCCAGTGCCGAGTGTGAAGCTGAGTTCTTGTTTCTGTCACCATCCTCCTCTCCACCCTCGGGTGCCTCGCCTGGGGGCAGGACGGGCAGTGCCTGGGAAGGGGCACCGGGTGCTCAGCTCTCGCTGCAGGGCTGCTGAGAGCCCAGCTCTGTGCCAGCACACTGACACGTGGAGCTGGTTTCCACCTCCCAACACTGCACCAGAGTTGAGTCCACCCTATGCACCAGCCCTTAGCAATAGTGGCTTTAATCCCCTAATTAATCCCTACATCTTTGCTAAAGCCTAAGTCTCCTGTGCAGCCTCTGTCCTGCATGGGGCAAGCGCTGTCTCCCAGCCAGTTTCTGGGGGAAGCCCACCTGGACAACACCGCTGTTGTCTTCTGCCACCAGTTTGGTTTGTGGGCTGAAAACCTTTTATGCTATCACAGCTCTGCATCTTACTCCTCTCCTCCAATCCCCGAACTGCAGTTAATGCCTGTTACTTACCTTCTTCACAGCAGGGTGGGAAGATTAATTAGAAAGATTGTCTCAAGGTGCAAACTTTGCATCTGGTTGGAAATTTTGAAGGTCAGAAGTAAGCTCATTTAACCCAGTGTTTGCAAGCCTCCAAGAAACTGATGGAAATACTTCAAGGGCCAGACTACTTAGAGTCAAGACATAAAGGCATGGCACACTTCTGGTGCTGCACAAACTCCCTGTGCTAACATTAGCACAGGTGCTGCCATTGGGGAATTTAAAATGACAGCTCAAAGCCACCCTCCTGTGCCACCAGGGTTTTGAATCAGAAGCAAGAGCTTCTGGCTACCTGAAAACAGACACCGCTGGGCAGCCCAAGGGTCAGTGCTGGAGAGTTTTGGTATGAAAAGCTGGTCAGAGCAAGACACTCCCAAAGCATCGGATGCTGGACCTTATTGAAGGGTGGCTTAGCTTTTAGATAACACAATGTTATTTTATTTTCAGCTATGTCCACTCCCCTCCTCTGACTGAAATAAGCCATTGCCCCAGGTAACGGTCTGGAATTTTAGAGAAAGCAAAGACTGGCACGGAAAGCCAGCAGGGAAGTGGCTCCATCCATGCCTTGTAAAGAGCAGAGCCTGCCCCACAGGAGCAAGGTGGGAGCCACCAGGAGGCTGCAGCACAGCCCCTATCCTTCCACTTTCTTCTAGGCCGATGGCTCAAGCTGGATCAAGACTCGTCCTCAGAGGCAAGCAGGTTAGACACAGCAGTGGTGCCCATAATTTGCTTTGATATTTTCTACCCTACCAGTCCCATTAGAAGCCCTTCTACCTTCAGTTGGACACCTATCAATTGGCAATTTATTAAGTTATCTCCATGCACTGCACTTGAAACTCATCAGTGCTTTGTTCTCATCCACAAGCTTTCTCCCCAGAATAAGCAAATATTGTCCGATAAGCTGGTTTGCACAGCGCACGGAGTGTTTAGCCATAAAATCCCCTGTGGCATTCAGGTGTTTAACAAGCTGAAGTGTTTAAGGGTGTGTCTGACCTTTGTTTAATATACAATTATTTAATGTATTCTTGAATCCACTCTGAGAGAAACTTGGCCTTGCAACCTTTGGGAAGAGAAAAAATGCAGAGGGGGTTCCTGAATCCCAACCCCAAGCCCTTGGTTTTTGTGGGCATTTTTGTCCTGGAAGCCCTCGGATGAAGCAGCCCTGCCATGTCCCCATGTGTCGTTTGAGGAGCTTCACCTTCCAGGTGCCAGGTGAGGCTTTTCCATGGAGCTGTCTCTGCTGCCGGGGCTCTGGTGCCACACTCAGGTCCCTCTCCTCTCCCAAGAGCATCCCCACGCTGCTCTCGCCCTGGAGCAGAACCCCAGGAGGAGATTTCCTCTGGACTCCAAACCCATCCTTACATCAAGGCACTGATGGCTCTGCCCGGCGGGTCTGGCTCAGACATTCAGAGCTCATCAGCTCCTCACCACGGGAGAGGAGGCCATGGAGAATTTCAGCACTGCAGCCCCCACTCAGACCCAAGCAGCCCTCGCCAGCCCGCCAGGAAACAGAGATGCCACAGGCCATGCATCTTTAATGCTGCTGCTCGGTGGAGCACACATCTGATAGCCGGAGGCATAAAAGCCTCGCCAGGAGCAGGCGTGTCAGAAGTCTTTGTCCATCTTTTAGGGCCAGATCTGGTTTCTGCAGTTAATGAAAGTCACCCCATGAGTTTTTGCAGGATTTGAATCAGGGCCTGAGCAGCTGCATGCAAGAAAGCTACAGCCAGGACATAACGCTGCAAGAAACAGGGAGCAGGTCACAGGGATGTAAATGCCTGCTCCATGATTATGACTTTCTTCTCCCTAAAAGCAGTGGCCTTACCACTCAAGTGCACTGACAGTTCTACATAAGCAGCAAAAATCCAGTACGTGGATGGTTGTTGCAACACAAGAGGCACTCCTGCCACCAGGTTTATTCTGCAGCAGCCCAGACTGTCCCCACTTTCACTGAGCTTTTAGCAAAAGCAGAAAGTTATCTCCTTTCTCACTGCATTCAGCCATAAGCCTAAATATGGCTCTACAACTACTACAGGTCTAGGTGTTTTTTTCCCCCCTTAATTGTTTCCATATGTAATCCAGTTAACTAGGTTTGTTAATGATATAGAAGAAAGGAAAGGCCATCGGTTCATTCAGATTCCAATGAGTAAACAAAGCCAAAAAACAGCTGTAACAAGAAAAGTGCTAATGACATCATATACCACACTATAGTAGTTGCAAGAAGAAAAAAAATGTTTCTAATCAATACTAATTGGAAGTTTCCTGCTTTAAGAGCTTGTTAAGCATCTGTCTCCCTGTTGTACCAGCTAGTCTGATAGCAGACAAGGCTCTCCTGCTGTTTGCCAAATTCATCCTTCTGTCTAAGCATATTTCATAAGAAAGATAAATACCAAAAGAAACTAAAAAAAGAGCACGATGATGGCTCTTTCTCAGGTGAGGTTGTTCACATATCCCTCATTCTCATAAGAAAAAAGCTCTTACTCTCGAGTTCTAATCTGGAGACTTGCTGAATAACCTGGAAGGCCTTCACATGCTCACTGACACACTGCATCTCCTCTTCCCTGCAGGGAACTACCACTGCTCGGCTAACAATGGTGGGGTTTAATCGTGCAGTCCTCTAGCTGCTCTAAAGGTGACTGCACACGTGAAAACTCACACCACCAGGGATGAATTTATCAAAAATGAGCCTCTGCCACTTACATTACATAAGCATCTGCAACATATGAACGCCTATTTCACTCTGAAAGCATTAGAGGTGTTGACTCATTAGCAAGGAGATGAATAGAGGTACTAAACTGTTCAGCTTCCCGGGAAAATACGAGGGCAGAAGGGAAGTCAGCATTACAGAAATACAAAAGACTTTGGTTAAGTTATCACAAAGCACGTGAGATGCTTCTGAATTTTGATAACTGCTTTGCATTTAAGTTTTCTTTTTATTTTAATTCCACCCACAGACAAAAGAATAAAAGCCCAGTTTTAGAAACAAGTCACCCCCTAAATTCCCAGTGCATAATCCTAACCAAGTCACCGGTGTAAAGACTCAGTGCACACTGCCAGCAGGACTTCAGCTTGAGCTGTGCAGCACTGAGCACAGCCCTGAAGGCAAGGGGGTGTATTGCCATCCCCTGCAAGCCTGACCAAACCACACAACCAGGGTTTTTAACAGGGATTGTTCTGGAAAGGAAGACTGGAAGGGGAACTTGCAGTGCTTAACCTGAGTGGTCTTAATTTCTCAAGGAGTCACATTTTCATATTACCACACTTGAGAAATATAAAACTCTGCAGCTTCTCCACACAGAGGGAGTTTAGGAAGACTTTGGCACTCCTGCCTCTCCCACTAACTTACAGCAGGCTGCAAGGTGCACACAGAGCTCCTCTATCTGTTAAGATGCTTTGACATCAGTGTTTATTTGTTTCCAAAGGTGTTCTTGCAGGAGCTGAAGCCTGAGACATTGGCCCGCCTCATGCTGACAGACCTATACATCCAGCTTGGACAAAGGCTCTAAGGAAAACAAACAAACAAACAAAAAAACAGCCCCTCAAGCTCCCAAAGTGTGGTGATTAAGCTACACTAGCTCTTCCTCAGAAGCCCTTGCTCAGCATTTCAGGGCTCTAACAAAGAGCGCAAAATAGTACAGCTAAGCTTCTTTGGTAAGGCCTTAAGTTTTCTTGGTAATGGTGTTTTAGAGGCATATGGAAAGGTTGAAAGACATCAGTGAAGCCACCAGCAATACATAAGCCTGGCAGCTGTAGCAAGTGCTCTCTGTAGAAGTGATTTTCTTTGCCATGCCTTAAACCACACTCCAAGAAAAAGCAATGACACAGGGGCTAGGAGAATCTGATGTTAAAATACTGCTACCTTGTATCAACCCCATCCCTGACCATAAAGTCACCCCTATAAGCAGCAGGACTGTGGTGGGAGGTGTGCTGCTATCCGTTAGGAGGTATAGCAAGGGGTATGGGAGAACTCCTATGGTTTCATTTCACCAGTTCCAGCATGCAGCTCTTGGCTCCCATTCTGAAGATGAAAACTGGTGTTAATGGGACAAAAATAAAGAGCAGCACTGAATGAGAAATGCCAGCGCTGTTTCCTCTGGCTATCACGCATCGATGGTACTCAGCACTGTGGCTTGAGGGAGGCCTCAGCTGGGAGACCCAATACAGAGACATACAAGAGCTCTTGCCAATGTTGCAACAAGAAAGGCAGCAGGTGCCTGGAGGTGCAGGAGCAGTGCAGTAAGCAGGCTGAGAGCTCAGGTGAGGATCCACAAGCAGTACATAGCCCCAGAGACACAGCCTTATTTATACCCTGATCATTTCAACCCTCGCTCCAGGAAAATGGTTTGCTGGGAATTTAAAAACAGCCCAGAAGGCTCCTCCTCTTCAAGGCTGTAAGTGCTCCAGCACTGCACAGAACAAAAATCAAGTCTCAGCAGCCTTACCTCCTCAGCAACTCAGGCTATACCTCTCCGTCTCTTCTTTCCCATGGGTGTCATTTGCTTTCAATCCTTTCAAAGTCCAAAGTCTTTCTATACTGTGCTGAGAAGGTCACCAAACCAGATTTGTAATTTGAAGTGCTGCCTTTTCTGTGCCTTTTCATCCAGGGTTAGGGCACGCTCCATGCCCTGGGAGCTGAGTGGGGCCCCTTAAGCCTCTGACAAGATGCCTCGCTCTCAGCGCAAGTGTCATCAAAAATGCCCACAGCCAGACGCATCCGTGTAGATCAAGCCAGTGTCCAGACCACAGGCTGATGCCAGCAGGAGAGGAGGAAAAAAAAAAAAAAAGCTTGAATAACTCATTTGTGTCCTCTCCAGCATCACCCTTCACATGCACTCATGCAAGACGACAGCCCCTTTCCTCTGGCAGCATCCATAAGGCCAACGTGGCCGCTGCCACACTGGAGCTCAGCCAGTCCCTGCAGGTCCACAGAGCCAAGGGCTCACTCCTCGGGGTTCGCTCACACCTGGCTGAGCTCCTCCAGCCCCAGCACCCTGCCCCATCCTCCACAGAGCCCCAGCACCGCTTGCAGAACGGGCCCAGGCCGGCCTGCGCCGCCTGGCACCAGCCCTCGACCAGCCACACGCCATTGTGGTGGGAATGTTCATTGTGGGCAGGCCCACCAGGCCTCAGAGCTCTGTCCATGCTGCCACAGACATGTCAAAGCACAGCAGGAGAAAGCAGAGCTGTGGCAGCTTTTTGGCTTCCCTTTATCCTCCCTGACCAACCCCAGCATTCAGCCCAGACCCAAGCAGCTGCACCGTATCAGGGTTCACAGGGCAAAAGTTAACACCAACAGCACTAGGAGGAGCACTACAAATTTTTTTAGTTACCTAATGTGAGCCTCTTCCAAGCAAGGCAGAGGGAGGCTGCAGCCACAGGAACCCCACAGCTCTGTGAGGCCAGAGACCACAACTGGGGACACTGCTTGGCAAAAGCACCTTCTGAGCCCCACGCTGCAGCAGCTGCTGGTCCCACAAGGCTATGCCCAAGCAAAGAACCAGTGCAGGAGTTTAACAGGAGCAAGAGCACCCATTAACACCCAGCTGGGTACTGCACCACACAGCAACCCCAGCACAGAAGGAAAGCAGCACCTGGCAAATAGGACCCGTAGCATCCCACGTGCAGTAGCCCACCTCCTACACCCACCTGCCTAGAAGCAGACTTCAGCGAGTGAAAGCCAACAGACACAGAGCTTCTAGAACCCCAGAGATCAGCACCAAGCCCCTATAAAGTAATACACATTAGCTAGCACAAGCCCCCAGCGCGCACACACCCCTTTTCCCCACTTAAAACTCCCCTCCTTCTCACCACCCCCAGCCCAAGGGCAGCCAGGCACAGATGGGCAGCATCTCCTTCACTCTGCAATGATTAGCGATGCTAATCAAGCTGACCATCTAATTACTGTGGTTATCAAGCAAGGTGGAGGGGTGAGTGGTTCCTGCTGCCTTGCTCAATTGTAGGTGATTTGTTAAGTTATAGGATTTTTCCCCCCTCCTTCTTCTGTGGAAAATTCAATTTGCCTTAAGGCACCATCAAGAGCTGATACTGACCTAATCCCTCAGCAGCCCAGGCCTGACCTGCTGCAAATTTCTGTCTATCAATAGTGCAAAACCACATTCCTCTCCTGAACAATGCAATGGCACAAGGATCCACTTACCTGCAAGCCCTGCTTGTGAGAAACAAAGTTGTGTTTTTGCAGTAGAGAATTATGTTTCTTTATTCCAAGGGTTCAGGGAAATGAAAGACTTGGGAAGCCCGTCTACCAGTGCAGATGCAGGCAAAGAAGTTGCTGAGTACCTCAGCTTTCTCCATGTCTGTCGTTACCAATTACTCAGATATAGAAACTCACTCCTAATATAAGAAATTAGCCACCTATAATCTCTCACACACTACCATTTTCACCCCCCAGTCTATTTTCACAAGTGTTAAAGGTGCGTGGTGGCCCTCGGGGACTCCTCCGGCAGCCTGAAGGGAGCTGTGTCCTCTCTGTGCTGTTCCTCGAGGCTCTGTGCAGGAGATGCCACCTGTCGCATGAGGGCTGGGATGGGAAAGAAGCACTCACACAACCCCTGAGAATTGGCAAGAGTTGTTTATTGCCGGGACGGCTTGCAGACAAGCCTGCGGGATGTCCGTGAGATCTGGGGGCTCCAAGGTAATGCTTGGGATGGGGCCTGAGCGACGAGTAGGGAGCTGGGCGGGCACTCCTGCGATGTTGTTGGTGCTCTCAGATGGAGGAGAGCAGCGACATGCTGCGGGAGTCCCAGGTCCGTTCTGGCTGTGGTGGATCCACTTCCATTGCCTCCTCCGTATCTTCTGGTGGATCCAGCTCCATGGGCTCCACGGCGTTGGGCAGGAGGGTGAGCCAGTCTCTGCCCGGGACTGCCCGAACAGGATGCCTTCCATTTGGCATGTTTTCCAGCCAGGGTGCCACACCAGGGGGTCAAGCTGTTCCACCCTGAGGTCCCATGCCGCTGTCGGCTTGATGTTCACACCTGCAGTGCCAGTGATATTGCTGGTATGTGTCTGTGGGCTGAGCACCAGACGTCCCTCGAGCACTGCTGTACCTGGGGCTGCTGGCGCTCTCTGCCCACGACACGTTTCCTGGTCAGCTCCTTCCTTCTTGCTGCTGCTCTGCACGGCATGGCTGTCCTCGCAAACCAGGCAGAGCCGCTTCTCGCCTTGCTGCCTCTAGTCTCTGAGTAGCTCAGCGAGTGGCGGGCCAGCGGCACGGGGGCTGTTTTATAGGGCCCACGGGCAGTGGTGGCCACTGTGACCTCAGCAAGCCTCTGTGATGAAGTGGCCAAAGGCGGCTGTGTTGGGAGCGGCCTGGGAGATGTCCTCACGTGGGGGAAAGAGGAGGGTTGGGGGGGCTGAGGGACCCTTTTCTGGGGCTGGCTCCCCCGGGCCATTTGGCTTGCCTGAGAGAAAGGCAGCCCCTTGACCACGGGGACTGCCCTGCACCTCCCGTGTTCCACACGGCGTTTTCCAGCTCAGGCTCTAGCCTCTCATCAGTGTAACATAGAATGACAGAAACATTAAGGTCGGAAAACACCTCCAGGATCATCTGGTCCAACCACCCCCCTACCACCAATGTCACCCAGTAACCCATGTCCCCATGCACCCCGTCCAACCTTTCCTTGAACACCCCCAGGGACGGTGACTCCACCACTTCCCTGGGCAACCCCTTCTGGTGCCTGACTTCTCTTTCTTATATATTATATATTATTTTCTATAATCTATTATCTATTATTAATATTTTATTAATATTCATTATTTTAATCAATATTATTAATATTCAGTCTATTTTCTAAATATCTGTTTTCTAATGTCCAACTGGCATCATGAAATTTACTACTTTGAAAATGAAAATTAATTCTGCTTTATGTAGATACTTGAAGAATTAGTAAACCTGGGGGGAAAAAAAGGAATGGTGTGTGAATTAGAAAACACTATTGCAAATATCTCAACTATCACTGAAGAACTAGAAAATAAGTTTGATAATTTTGCAAAAATAGTACTCTAGAATCAAATAGTATTAGATTTACTAATAACCTCATAAGGAGGAGCGTGCACTGTAATTAACACTAGTTGCTGTATATATGGAGATCAAATGGGACAAATTTGACTGACCTCAAAAATATTGGGAAAAAAAACAAACAAAACACAACAAGATCCAACACAGAGTAGCTCAAGATGACACTTCCTGGGGATTTAGAAACGTGGGAGAAACTAACTTTGTGGTTACCTGAATAGAATTGGCTCAAACAACTATTTGTTGGTATTGTAATAATAACAGCATTGTATATCTGTCATCCCCCGTGACATCCGAAGAAGAATATTGCACCTTAATGTTGGAAAAACTCCAGAGTGCGGTATGTGAAGAGGTGCAAAGACAACAATAGGAGTAAGAAAAGAAGAGGGGGGAATTGTGAGAAACAAAGTTGTGTTTCTGCAGTAGAGAATGATTTTTCTGTATTCCAAGTAGCTGTGTAGTCATAATAAGGAGAAATGCTAAGTAGGGAAGTGCACAGGAGAAGGCCTCACTGCTCCAAAATAAGGCAGAAGCTTGAGGAAAAGAGGATGAGCAGTGTGAGAACAGTAAAACAAAGATCACAAGTTCTCGAAACATAAGAAAGGAGAAATTAAAGGGTTGAAAAAAAGAAAAAATGTACATATATGTTATAGAGGAGTGTCAAGTAGCTTGTGAACCTGTAGTACTCAGCCAGTGAGGAAACAGGGGAGGTGATCAGGCATCGGGGAATAGGGAACAAAAGGTTGTGATTTGTTTACCAAAATGCACTCCTGATTGACAGGACGCCCGCCATTGCAGTCCTGAATAAAATAGCTTCACAGAAGATCCTATCCAAAGAAAATTATTTGAGATTTTTCTCACATGCTTAAAACCTGTGTTGCAGAGCACTTTATATAATCATGAATCAAAAGTCAAATCCGTGTGAAGCAGCAAGTGAAAATGCATTTTACTTGTTTGGCAAGCCCTAAAAAGCATTGTTAAATATTTTCTATAGTCCTTTCTTTAAAGGCTTACAGTTTTTCCTTCTCCTCCCTTCCCTGCTATGGGCTTAAATCCTTCCTGCTCAGCAAACGTTAATTTTCCTTTGTCCCAAAGCGCTAAAATTGACATCTCTGTTACTCCTACCTCCTTACTTCCCCATACACCTAACTGACCATTACTGCTAATAATGTCAGCAGAGATCTGGGAGGGATGCTTAGTGTTGAAGTACTACTAAGGCAGTACTGCAGGCAAAAATAAGTGTGTGTTTCTCCTTTCAGCCCTGCAGGAACAGCTAGCTGAAGTACACTCTCCTCCCCCTGCATTCAGAAGTTTAAGCAAATAATTTGGAGGTCAAGTTCGAGATCACAAGTTATTTCAACACCCTCTTGATGACTCCCTGCTCAGCTGTATCCTCCCAAGGGTGAAATGTGAGTGTAAGAGCGGCCTTTTCCCCTGGCTGGGCTGATAAAGGAGTATTGCTGTGGGTAGTGGGAACGGGTGTGAGTGTATTTACTTTGCACCAAAACCGGGGGGTTGTGGCTGTGCCCTGAGGCAGACCAGCAATCTGAGGACAAGGCTGCAGCACGTGGCATTGGAGTGCAGGTGAAGCAAGCTCCAGCCACCTAGCTCTGCTCCTGCTGAAGCCATCAGCGCTGAACCACCTTCACAAGAAGATAAAGCTGCCAGGCTGAAGGGCTGGACAGGACAGCAGAGGACGTGCTGCGCAGGAGATAGCGGGGTGCCTACCAGGGATGCTGGCACGTCGAACCTTGTGGGATGCATCAGAGCAGTGCAGGGATGGGCACAGCGCTGGTGCCTGCTGCAGTTGCTTCACCCTGGGGCACGGAGGATGACCTGGAGGCACATGGAAACGTCTCCCTGCATGCAGGCTCGCAGGTTTTTCACAAGCACCCACTGAAACGGTGCAGGTGCATCAGCTATGACTATTCCAAAACCAAGCCTCCAACGCTGATTCAAAGCTTGGCAGAGCAGGGCTGAGTTAAAAGCCAGGTGCTGCAGTCACAGCGGGAAGCAGGGGCTGGGCAGCGCAGGCCCACGAGCAGCACGACCCTGCTCAGCCCCAGCTGTCAGGCACCGTCCCTAGGGTCTGGATAGGACAGCAGGGTTGTTGGTATTCCTGCATGCATTTGCTGCTTCCAGAAAATGGCTGGTAGACATACATTAGGCAAAAATGGGAGATAGAAATTCAAAAAAAATAGGATTTCCAGAGAGCTCTTTTCACTCTGAGTACGCCATGGGATGGTGGCAGGAGGAAGAAAAGGGATTGCTCCAGGGGACATCTCGCTGCGCCCTGACCCCAGCTGGGAAAGGGGAGAACAGAGGAAGGGTCACCGGGATTCACTCCCCATCTCTGAAGCAAAGCACTTTGTGTCCTGCTTCAGTCCTATCTACTAACAGCTTGAACTTCTTTTTCCAAAAGCAAAATTGTTAAAAAATCTTTCGGTTTAGTCCTGTGAGGAAACTCTCTTTTCTCTGGAGAGATTATTCTATCTTTATGCTCGGTAGGGAAGAAACTTACACATGATCATATTAATTATGGTTCCTCATTTAACATAAAGCTATAATCAAATGACTTATACGTCTAAACAGTTGTGGCAGTGGTATTAAGGAATTATGACATTAAAGGCTTACACTTACATTCAAAATGTTCAAATTATACATCTCACAAGAAGCTGATGCCACATTTACAGAATTACAAGCTTTTTATTTTCAAGTAGAAACACGAATCTGAAGGAGCAAAACACTTTAAAAATATATTTTCAACTTAATTTCAACAAAGTCCTTAGGATGTCAATGAAACAAAACTAGATTTATTTATTTTTTTTGCCTAGATTTGAAACACAGCACCTTCTTTAAAAAGAAAGGGACACCCTGGCAACAACCTGCTGAGGACACGAAGTCTGCAGAGCAGGAACCACCAAAATTGTCACTTTGGGCAGGACTTCATTCACTTGGTTTCTGCCAACCTGATGGGACTTCTGGTGCCTGTGGCCCCAGAGGAGCCAGCCTCAGGTCCAAAGAACGACTTCCTGAGCTACAAAACCCTCGAGCACTTCTGTCCACATTTCAGGAAAGGACTTCCTTCAATTCAGGAGCTGGGGCAGCTCAAACACCCTCCTACAAAGAATAAAAATAGAAAGCAGTCAGCCCGTCTTCTGCTGAGAACAAGGCCTGGGAGGGCCTTTCTGTGGAAAATACTGAAATCAGAACAGTGGGATTTTGTGGGGGTTATTGTTGTGCTAGTTCTTTGTGTGTGTGTGGTTTTGGGGTGGCATTTTTTTTCTTTCTTAATCTCCCTGCAGCATAGGGACAGTCACGTTTGACCCAGCTCTGCTTCCCACAGGGCCCTGCTGATGGCCTGTGCAGCTGGGTACAGGAGAGAGCTGAAAGCCACAGGTCTGCATGTTAGAGGGACAGCACACGGAGCCACCCCACAGCTGACATGGGGACAGCACACCAAGCCTTCCCACAAAGCCCATGGCTGGCAACAAAACCTGCTCTGGTCCCACCTCTCAGGTGGCTGTCTTTGATACCCTATAAAAAGACACGTTCCTGAGGGCTGGCTCCTGCTGAGATGGGGTTTGTTTGCAGAATCTGCCATTCATAGCTCATTGAATTTGCAATCAAAGACCCATTTCAGGCCTGCTTAAGGCACACGGCACAACCAGGGCTTGCATTTGTATTTCAGATCCCAGCACGCGAAATAACTGAGGAGATTGAAGGGTGATATAATACTGTAAGTGCATTTTGAGTTGTGTAAACACACTTCAGGGTTTTACAGCTCCTGGGAATTGCCTTGTCTGGTGCCTGGAGAATCTGTTGTGTTGCGAAGAAACAATATTCACTGGGAACTTTAAAGTGCACTTGAGAGAATGGGTTGAGAGGTAGTAATCATGAACGTGAGCTGCCTCCTCCAGGTTTGCAGCATTGTCCCCAGGCCATCATGGGTAGCAGGATGCTGGGAACAGGGGCCTGGACACAGCCCAGAGAGGTGGCAGGTGGTGGGCATCTCCCGGTGCCTGCGGCTGTAGATCCTGCATGGTAGACATCTCCCGACTGCTGCAGGTGCGACTGCAGCTTGCACACAGCACAGAAGCTCTGCAATGTCTTAGTTCTTTTATTCATAGAAAAACACAAATTCGCATAAAAGCCAGCTGCTCCTTTGCATCTTACCTCTCCACCCACTGGCAGTGCAACTCCGTCGGCTGCTCCCACCTGAGCTCAAGCTCCCGCTGTGCCCACTGCTCCCCTGGCAGGCTGTGGTCACAGGGAAGGGCAGGTGCTGGGCACATCATCACCCTGGGGACAGCCCCTAGTAGCGCACAACCGTCTTCCCCGGGAGATGGAGAGACCCATCTCTCCCAGGCTGGAGTGCACTGTGGGCAGCCAGGCTCAGCTCTTCCTGGCTGGAGCTGCATATCAAAGGCCTGCTGCAAACAGCATCAGCGAATGCATAAACAAAGCCAAAGGAGAGGTCACATCGGCTCCACAACAAGAAGTCACCAGCGCTTAACAAAGGATAAAAGCGAACCAGGAGCCCCCAGTTCCTTCCATCTGCACCGCCTGAGGTGTCCATGGCTGGGGAAATCAAAGCTTTCCTCCCCGTTGTTCCTTCCGCAGCCAGTAGAGCCCATGGCCCTCTGCCACTGCAGAGCTGGATGAAAGCGGGCCGGTGCCTTTGTGTTTGCTCCGCAGCTCCCGGCAGCATAAGGCTGCAGAAAAGCCCCTGTGCCGAGAAGGGGGCACAGACCATGGCGTGGGGCTACCACAGCAGCATCTCAGTAGGCTCCGACATGTTCACAGCCCAGCTCATGGTGCCTCCAAAGCAGATGCTCATGGCAGCACGTGGTGCTGCTACTCCAAAACCCACACCCTTGCAGAGCTCTGTGGTTTGTGTTCCTCAACCTGCCCTTTCCGACAGGTGGAAGAGGGCAGAGCACTGTGGTGCTGATGCTCTTCTCCCTCAACATCTCCCAGGGTCTACCACCAGGTCCAGGCCGCAGCTTTATGTCTGTTAGGGTAAACTGGCAGAGCCTGGAACAGAGATTTTACGTTGCCTTGTCCACATGGAGAATTTGGCCAGATCACAGCGACTGGCAGAAACGTCAAGTGCCAACAGCCTAGGAGGGGCACGCGTGTCCCCATCTTACAGCAGCCTGCCCTGCTCCAGCCACCACCCCTGGAGCTCGCTCCAACACCACAGCACAAGCAGAAAGTCACAATCAAATGAGGAACTCAAAACTGTTTGCCATCACCAGCCAAAGCTAGGTCTGCCATGCAAGGACTATCTTTCAGGGAGATTTGTATCCTAAATGGGGCTTTTCATGAGAAATCCACTTAGTATTCCTCTAAAATTCCAGGAGGGTGAAATCCCCCACTCCCTCATCTCATTAAAGATGAAGGAATGCCAGGTATGTGGCAGGAATCTGGGGTGAGAGGAGGAGCGGGGTATATTTTAACCAAGCTGCAGCACGGAAAAAGAAATTATAGTGATCTAAGGACCGGGGTTTGAAACATTTCCCAGCGCTCAGCAGCAGCGCCAGCCAGGAGCATCCTGCTAATGCACAGCGCTTAACCCAGGGGACATAAAACTGAGTTTAAAGATGACAGGAAAAAAACCAACCCTGGCACATTCAGAAACCAGAGCTGCTTTTCCTAATACTTGACAAGCTGTGCAAGGTATTATGCAAGCAGCTTACCAACAGCTCAAAGCCAGCGCTAGCAGATGGCATCTACCTGGAAACAGTCCTCCTGGCCTCCCATAAAAACCCCAGGCAGATCCCAGGGGCACGCTACTGTGGGTACATCTGAGGGAACAGCTGGGGACATTTTAAGGGTATTTTGCCTCCGGAGTGCTGGCAGCAGATTATAAAATCAAGGAGTAAACAAAGTTATTTCTAGAGTCCCTGCCAGCCCCCAGGACAGGCCCAGCGGGGCTGGTTCTCACCTGACGTGGCTGGGCTGCCACTCGGACTGCAGACACCAGTGTCAGTGAGTCAGGCTCGGGTCCCTTATTTATTACCCTTCTCCTTTGAAGAGAAGTGAGAACACCCCAAAGAACAAAATCTCCACATCAAACTCTTTAGGGGAAAGACGTGGCTGTCTAAAAACTGCTGTTACAGACTCGACCTGGCCTCCCAGCCAGGCTCAGAAGAGGCAGCAAGCCCTCAGGCCCCCCTCTCTGTCGGGACAGACTCCCCTGCGAGGTCTGGGAGCACAGGGCAGCTCGGGGGCCCGGAGGATTCAGCAGGAAGAGGTGCAGAAAGAGGGAGATAATTGAGAGAGGTGGAAAATCAGCCTCAGCCAACAGCCTCTGGCCCCTTCTGAGCACGGGGGCACTCAGGACAGCCCATACACAGCAGCCCCACATGCCACCACGGCAGCTATGAGGCTTTAGGGGGTTCAGGTCACCAGCACCCTCCTGAACTTCTCCCACCCGGAGGTCCATGAGGCTCCCTTGCCTAATGAAGGCACCCAACACACCACCGTCTTCCTGATGGCAGTCAGAGGCCCAAACCTCATTGCTCCCAAGCAGTTTGATGCATTTTGAACCCTAAAACCTGAGTGATAGGGCTCCAGTTTAAAGGCCACCTGCTCTGTTACTCCACTGCATGTCCTCCGAATGCAAGGAGCTCAGATGCTTTCCAAAGGTCTCTCTCCTCTGGAATATGCGACCTAGGTTTGAATAAAGCCACATTTTTTACCCAAATGTTGCAAAGCCCAACCAGACTTGCCACAACTGGTGCCCTGAGCTTCCCTTGGGGATGAGCTTCCTCTTGATTTAACAACCTGATTTCACACCTCTTGGAAATGCAGGAACCTGGATGCCTACAAGGAATCCCATTGGCAATATAAAAGATGTTTTCCCCACCAGCACATCACTTTTGTTTCCTGACAGGTAAAGGGAGAAGCTACTTTGTACCTAACCTCCCTACTGAAATAAATTAATAGGCAAAGAAATCCCGTCCTGCCTAAAACCAGGAATTTTAAGAGCATAAAAGCTTCTGAGTCAGACCATAAATCCAGCTTGTTCCATATTCTGACAGCAATCACTAGCAATTGCTTAAGAATAAAAGAATATATAAAGAGTGATTCTTACCCCTGAAGCCTCATCCGGCTTCAGGCAATGCGTGGTTTGAAGACCTTCCACTTGCACCTGGCCTAAATGTGCATTAAATGTGCACAGACCCATTCCCCACGCTTGCATCTGACCTCCCCTTCCCCACAGCCCCATTTCCAGCCTTCCCACCACCCTTACGGTCTTCTGCAGTTTTACACCGCGTGAAAAGCCTCCGCTAGCACGACTCCCAGGTTAATTCTGCTGTTACAGATGCTGAGACAGGGAACCAAGGTCAAGGCAAACAAGCACAAACTGGCTTGTCAGGAGTAAATAGAGATGAAAATGAATGCACGTCTCCTGACTCCTGATGTAGTGCTATCATTATGGTCTTTACTGCATTAGGAAATTGCAAGCAAAAAGAAAAAGATCCCTAAGGATGGAGAAAACCCAATACAATTAAAATCAAACAAACAAACAATAAGAAACTTATGGCACTTTGCCATCCTAAGAGCTACGGCTGGGCTCGTGAAGAAGTGGGGCAAAAGGTGTGCATCAACTAAATATAGCAAACCCAGCCTCTGAAAAGAGGGCACAAAATGCAGCGTGAAGAATCCCTGGCACACCAAGCAGCAGCCTGAGCCTTTTAAGACCAAGCAGTTTTGTTGAAGCTGATGCTTGGGGACTGGCTCACTATCACACGACGCAGTGGGAGTGAATAATGGGACTTAGAACAGCTGCTCTGTGCCTGGCGTGTCGAACCGGGGTGGAAATCCCACCATCTGACTTGGGGGATAATGTTAAATCCATTACAGCAGTCTGCCCTCCCCTGCTCATCCCACACAAGCTTCAAAACTTCTAGTTTACAACTGGCTGCTACAGGATCCTTGCAGGCTGCCTCTGGAGGGATAATCCTAAATTTTAAGTGACAGTTCATGAGCATCTTCTCTTTCTTCTGACATGCTGTCTTACACAGCACATTAACTCTTCTGGAGATTAATAACTGGAGCAGAGTTCTAATCTTGGTATCCTAGTGGAGATTTAGCAAGGAATGGATAGTGTTTGAAGTCATTATGGCGTAGGAAATGTAAGAAGCCTTGAAGACCAAAGGCAACCCTTGTATGCAGCTCGAATGGAAATCTGGGACATCAGACACGTGCTGTTTGGTCTCCAGGGCTCCTCGCTGACGTGGTGTTTCCACTCGGAGCAGATCTTAGGGACCCTGTGAAAGGTGGAACCCAGATTGAGCTCTCGTTTTGATTAAATAGACGAGCTCCCCAAGCCTAATTGCAACTTGTACTTTTGCCTTCTTTGACCTCAATTAGGCGATAACTCGGTTGCATAAGGTTACAGCTTGCTTTGAACTTCACGTATTGGGGACCAATCGTGAACCACTTCACCACCTCTGACCTAGCAGCTGCACTTGTCAGCATGCAGGACACCTGCGAGGACAAACACCCTACAGATTTTAGGGCTGCTTATATAGCAGCCCACTCAATGGCACCTCTACAACCACTTGGCAAAGGCCCTCACGGCATCACTTCAACTTTCCCATCCACAGAACTCTTTTCAAAATCTGGTTTTCTCATTGTAGCAGTTCCTCCAATTCCACAGAAGTCCCGATAAAAAGAGACAAGGAGGTCCTTTCCTGGCCTCTTCCTGGAATAGGGTGGCATAAGCCACTGCACAGAAGAAATGTTCCAAGCCCCTTTGGGTTTGGTGGACCCTGTGACAGTTACATGGAAAACAGACACCCACCTCCCTGCATGGGCACAAGAAAACCCTGCACAGAAGCATCCCAGATGTGGAGCTCCAGGAGAACTTCAGCCAACGCTGCTGTCTGCCTGCCCTCAGCATCCCACCCTCGTCCCAGTTCTGTGCCAGTGCTCGCATAGCACTACAGCAAACGTACCAGGGAACCAAACCTAAAACAGGTAAAATTAACTCTGCTTTGCCATGTCCGTGCTTGTCACATTGCTACTCCAAGCAACTAAATGACCACCAGCATATTTAGCACAGCTTCTGGCTGTAATTGTATTGCCCAAGGTCATTCATTACCCCAGCTATTACAAGTATAAAGTAACAAATTAACTGTTAATATTTAGGACACGATAAAATTATGCTTCCTTGAAGGTGTTTCGGCAGCTGATCTGGCATTTCTTTACTCCATCAGACTTTGAATTCCTACAAAAAAGTGGTTGGAATGATTTGGCCAAACATTTAAAGCAACGTAACCGTCCGCTGCAGAGATCCATTCAGGTTTCCGTTCTGGAAGTTTTCTGCACAGCACCCAGCATCAGAACAAGTTTCTGTGACCGCCAGATGTGTCAGAGGGGTCAAACAGCAACAGGCCGTCAAACCCTGCACTGCAGCTCACCCACCCGAGCTGAGATCAGAACAGACGCTTGGTTGGGGTGTAACATTTCTGCTGTCAGCACAGCACGTTCTGCCACATTCCTTAAACACCTGCAGAATTGCCTTAATACTCCTGAAAAGCAGCAGGCCTCCAGGCAGCTGGGGACAGATCAGCAGGCCAAATCTGAGGCAGTCTGAAGGCAGCAAGCTCCCTTCCCCATCCAGTTAGGGCCAGGCCATGGAGAGCGACCAGCTCCATGTGCCTCGGGAACCACACGAGCAGGTGACAACTCTTCCCCCTGCTGAGCCATGCATGACTGCAGCACTGCCTGCATACAGGTGTGCCCTCGGTGTTTGATAGCAGATTTTTCTTAAGGTCAGGAGTCTGAGTAATGCTTTCTGAATCCAGCAGTGTGTGTATTGCATCCTGTGGCAATGAACTCCATGCTTCAGCACTAAGTACTTCAAGTCCTTTGTTTTCACTCTGCCAGATGACTTCTCTTGGAGCTCTTCAGGGCCTGTAAGCCACCACCTGTTTACTTCCCTTATTCCAATTATGGTCTGGATATTTTCCCCGTAGTCTTACCTTTTCCAGACTAGAGGCTTACTTGCCAAACTGCTGCAGTCTGCTTGGGTTTCGGTTCAGCATCGATTATTCTTTTGGGAAAGCAACAGGGAGTTGTTCAGCGTAAGAACTGAATCCCTGGTCAAATTTCAGGTGGAGCACGCTGTGCAGCAGGACAGGGGCCTGGCTCAAACCTGCATTTTTCAACAACGTACCATCACTCAACTCCTGCAGCCATTAAAGAGGTCAAATCACTGAAACACATACATCAGTGACAAAGACATACATCAGTGACAAAGCAAAAAGGTTGCTTTATTGCTGGAGACTTTTGATGACCATCATCTACTCTTAGACTGCAAGCAGTTTATTATGCCAAATCTGACCTTCTGAAGCGGCTATCAACCCTGATACACCAGTGTTGGCATTCATCACAACACTGTGAGACCACCTTAGGTGTGGCAGGGACACAGTATCAGTCCTCTTATTTCCCAGACTTGCAACAATAAAGCTGACACCAATCATTTCAGGGAACATGCAATCAAGAGGCTTCCAGGGGAGGAAGCCAGTGGACTGTGTTATCATGAAACACCAGCGAGCTTTTTGCAGCTAACATGGAGGAGCTTCCAGCCAGCTTTTGAAGAGCAGCAGAGAAGATCCACCCCCCAACCAAAAGCTGCCCTGCTCAGCCACCACTCCTGTCAAATCACATGAGGTCTACACGCATCTCATCTTCCTTCTGTGCTTTATGGAGGGCTCTTTCTGTACAGCTGGACCACACGTTATGTCAGGTCTCCAGTTTCAACCAGTACATCAGTAATACCAACAACTTCAGAAAGTATCCAGAATCCCACTGATTGCACAGAAGCTTAGCAGAAAGCACACAGCAGGATGGACATCAGACAAGACACAAGGCCAGGGGGCCTCAGGAGGCAGAGAGCAGCCCATCTGGCCTCCAGCAGCATGACACAGCCTGACAAGCACTTGCTGTGACGAGCGAGGGAGACGCCTGCTGGACTGCCTTGCGTGATACAAGTCAAGCTTCTGAATCACGCAACGAAAGCAGCATACAACCAGTAAGTTTTATTAAAAAAAATGTAAAACATTTGCAAAATCCCCTGAGTCTTACTATGAAGGTTCCTAAGACTGCATTTTTCTCTGGAATGCACTTTGCCTGTATCCCTCCTTGCCGACTCGTACTCCCGCACTATGCAGAAGCAGCACTGCACATGGCAAGTGCTACAGCCGGGCCAGCTGATGCCCCAGAGCAGCTCGCCTGTCTCCCCCTTCAAGGGGCTGGATGAGATGCTTTGTGCTGAGGTCTGTGCTCCATGCACAGCTCAGACTGCAAAAAAAGCAGTGAACTCTTCTCTTTGCACTTTTATCTCCCTCTGGGGGACTGTGACAAGGGCTCTGTGCTACGCCTACTCACAAGGATTGCCCGTACTAGATGTCAGTGCTCTGCTGGGTGCTAATGCCTCTGTAGTCCGTGGGGCCTGCTTTGGAAGTCTGATGGGAACATAAACATTTGAAGCACAGTGTTCCTTGAGATATTCTCCCCCTTTTTCTTCATAGTCCTTTCTGGTTATCCAGCCTTCCTCACGGGTCATGTGTTCCACTGCCCAGTCCCTAGCCCCATACCAGGCATCTAAAATTGGGCTGGAGGCAAGGTGAACCTGGATGGAAGGAAAATACAACAATAAATGTAGGGGAATATCAAGTTGTTTAGGAACTAAATGCAGAAAAGTCCTTTTTATGCTGGTTCGAATAGCATGTGATGCAAATCACAATTTCAGAAGTCTCAGCTGATAATTCAGTGCTTCTGAAAGGAGCGTTAGGAAAGGATTTGAGGTGTTTTCACCTTGAGATCAATTCACCATGAGACTGCAGTTTCTACAGACTGCAAAGCCTGTATTATCACATTCACAACCAACAGCCCTCACAGCTGGAAGCCAACATGGGAGGATCTGGTAGTAATGCAAAAAAAGTATCAAGTGCTCCAGCGTGAATTCCAGCAACACTGCAGGCTAAGAAATCACAGTACGCTGGGAAAAGACCACACGTGCCCTTTCCCCTGGTGTAGGTTCCCATTTCTATTTAAGTGATTCCTGTCACTGCAGCTTAAAATGCTTTCTTGCTGCAGTTACAGGCAGGCTACACTAGATACCACATGCAATATCTGAAATGACAGATTTTTGACAGAACCAAACTATGGAACACATTTTAATGGAAAGAAATCCTTATTCTGTTAGAAATAGCGATATTAAAAGCAGCTCATTCTCTTCCCATAGACAACCTACAGACCCCAAACTAGTAAGCAATATCCTTCCTAAAACTGCCAAGTATATGGTAGTTTGTCAGTCACACCCTGCTCAGAGCTACAAAAAGTCACTCTACAAAGCAAGTGTTACAGAACCACAAATTGCCACAAGAATTGTTTGTTTTTTTTTTTTCTTCTCCTCCTTGACTTAAAGTGACCTGCTATTTGAGACAGTAGAAGATTTTGGTACATAAGCTAGTTTCAGACCAGCAAGAGAGGCTTTTACAAAATGCATGACAAGCTCTGGGTCTTCCCCAGCATTTGTGCTATTGAAAAAGTAGCAGAGGATGATAGGTTTGTAAGATACATACTATTATCTGCTATCCCAGACAGTTGTTACATTTAGCAAGTTTAACAGCTAACTTCATTTTGAAATGAGCTATGTTCATCCCAACCACTATTCCTAACAAAGATCATTTGTTCCAGATGATAACTGTCCAAATTTGCAGATTTCCAGGCAAATGTACTTGCCTGAGCATGCACAGTCTTTTGGCTAAAGGAACTTTTCCTTTCCCAAGGCAACCCCACTCTTGCTAACTTATTCAGACATCAACTGTATTTTTGCTTCACCATCATCCTCTGAAGTCAAAGAAGCTGTCATATGCCTCATCATGAAACATTCTCCACCCCATGCCATAAGTGCACTCACTCCATACCTCTCCCAGACAGGAATACTTTTCAACACGTGATGTTTTTGTGAACAGCCTGTTCATCTGTCAGTACACGTACCTGAAAAGATGACTGGAACGGCCTCATTTCGAGGAGTTCTTTCTGAACTCTAGCTTTTAGTCCGGGGTACATTGCATTTCCACCAGTGAGAAAAACATTCTGGACAAGAATAGCTTGTTGCTCCTTTGGATACCTACAAGGAACAAAAGAACTCAACCTTTTCCAAGAACAATATTCCTATGAACAGAACATCTATGGAGAAAACACTGATAGCTTGCCTTCACTATTCACTTTGAGAAATTTCCTTCACTTCACCAGCATGAAACCCAGTGCTCATTTGGTTTCTGAAAATTCCTGGGGTGGCAGAAGAAAACCCTTAAAGCCCTCTGAACCACAGCTCCATAAATCAACAACTCAGCAGATCTGGAATTCTTGCCTTCAAGAAAATGCAACCTCACACATTCACACAGTTTGAGGGGTTACATTTGCTAATGTTAAGTTGGCTGGAAATAGTTGTCCAGCAAGTGTGCCTATATCATACCTTACAAAAAGCCAGACTGCTAGCTTATTGTTTCAGGGGATGAATATTTACGAGGGTTCTTTATTTCTCTCTACAACTTGTACCAGTGGTTTCCGAAGTGGGACGTGTGCAAGACAATCCATTGGTATGTGGGAAGAAAGTATTTATTTTTCTCAGTATCACCAAATCATTTATGTTGGAAAAGATCCTTAAAATGATCAAATCCAACCATCAACCAGACACTACCAAGGCCACCAACAAAACATGTCCCGGAGCACCACATCCACACATCTCAAATACCTTGAGGGATGGTGGCTCCACCACTTCCCCAGGCAGCCTGTTCCAATGCCCACTACCTTTCCACAAGGAAATTCTTTCTAATACCTAGTCTATACCTACCCTGGCACAAATGGAGGTTGTTTCCTCATATCTTATCAGTTGTCACCTGAGAAAAGAGACCAACACCCTCCTTCCTACAACCTCCTTTCAGGCCATTTCAGAGAGCAATAAGGTCTCCCCTCAGCTTCTGCTTCTCCAGACTAACCCCATTCCCTCAGCCACTCCTCATACATCTTATTTCCTAATTCCTTCAACAGCTTTGTTGCTCTTCTCTGAGAGCATTCCATCAACTCAGTATCTTTGTTGCACTGACGGGACTAAAACTAATTTTGTAGCATTAATAAGACATTTAATCCTTTAACTTTTGTCGTGTTTTATGACGTACATAATGTTAGCACAGAATCACAGATCTGTAATTTATAAATATACATATATTGGGGCTCTGTGCTTTTTTTATTAAACTATATGGGTGCATGATCAAAAAGGTTTGGAGACCACTGACTTAGAGATTCACGTCTTTCTGTTCTGAAGGCCACATCTCTAACCTGCAATGCTCAAGCCTACCAAAAAGAACTATTCAAACATATTTCTCAAGTTCTTTTTAAGTAATCACCACTATTGCAAAAGCTGATAGCAAAACAAGACCAGCCTGTTTGAAGAAAGTGCCTATTAGCTTTGTAAACTCACCTCTCAAGAACATATTGCATAGTTTCTGCTATACCAGCCTGGTCTTCTCCTATCAGGGAAGGCTGGAAGACAATCTCTGGAGCCCTGATTCTTTCAGTGCCAAGAAAGAGTTGGTGGTACTCTGCCAGGTTAAACACGGGCTTTAAAAACAAGATTGAAAAGTAGTAGAAAATTATGCTAAAGAATAGTAACTTTCTAGAATACCTAAAGTTTTCAAACAATGCTTTACAAAAAAAAAGTCATGATCTCAGAGAAAGGACAACGTTGTGAAAGGTTACAAAAGGTTAGGAAAAATTGACTTCTCTTATTTCCCCCCCCATATTTGTTGCCACTCAATTCTATGCCTCAACCTTACCAACTGCAAGTTTTGTTCACTGTGACGTGATATTGGGTTATGGATCACATACACAAAAACTTAAGCAGGACTTTTTCCCTAAGAGCACGAAACTGCTACAACATGCACTGCCTGCAGAGATAACTGAGTGGCTATACTCATGCCCCAAAGCATCAGTTACGATGGTGAGCATTTCTCCTCTTGGTGTACTGTTCAGAGGGTTAAGCATCTCTCCCAAGAGCAGACGTTGTCTGTATTTGGAGAAAAGTTAGCACACTAGCTAGACAACCAGTAGGCAGTAACCTCTGACAAGAGAAGTAGATGCAGAATTCAAACCTGTACTGTAGCAACAGGTTTCTCAACTTCGGGCTGGTCCTCAGCAAATAAAGGTTCAAACTCATTAATACTTTCCACATCCTCCAGTGACTGTTCACTGCCCAGTGGATCCAAATCAGGGGTCTGGAAATAGAGAAGGTTACGGTAGGTTAGTTCAAATGTGCTAGGCACATACATGACTTCAATTCTGGTGACACTTGGAAAACTCAACCCAGATTCCCTTCGATCTCAACTCTAACACACTTGAAACTGAATATGCTGTTTTTCAGCACTGAAGAAAAAAAACAAAAGGATGACCAACCTGGGAAAAAGGTGTTAAGAAATACATTCACTCAAAGCGTAAAAATCAAGCACTTTCAGTTATCTTGAGGTCAGCTCAGAAATTAAAGGCCTTAGTCAACAGGCTGACTGCCCGGACCGTAGCCTAGCTGTACAGTATAACATGCTCCCCAGTATAACAACGTATTAAAATAGCTCTTTAAGTTGGTTGAAACTTGGTGCTCTCCCAGCACCTCTCATTGCTCTAATTACCATTTAATTCCCTGCTCTGCTTGTGTGGGACTGGAAAACAAATATTTGCTAGCTACAAAGCTAGCACACAGCTTTTGACAGTTGCCTAGTTTCAACTGCCTAACATCTGTACATGGGCTATACTGAATAAACCTGCATTTTACACAGACATGAAGCTGCTCCCAAAGCTCCTCTGTAATAAGTATCACTTACGACTAGAGCACTGTTGTGAAGTAGGGACAATTCTTTAATTTTCATTTTAATGAAATAGTTTTTGGATTTTATTGCTAAGGATTTGGTTTTGTTGCTTTACTTTTTTTTAACAAGCATTTGTTCCAACATTTAGCAAGCAATGCCAGCATGGGATACAGCTAGATCATTTAAGCCTTCTGAAGTTTACCTCATTTAAAAAATAAGCAGCTACTCAAAACTGAAGTTTAATCTGTATTGATTGTTAGAGCAAACAGTAGTCACCTGAAGTTGTCTCCATTATTTTTGTCTTCTAACCCTCTGCCCACACAAAAAAAGCACCAGGAAAAAAAAAAAAACTCAGCTGAAAAGTTGGCACAAACCCTGGGACAGCATAAGTAGCTTTTAGTCTCCTTTATACAGGCACGGAGAGACAGCCTATCTTCACAAAGGGATTTGGTGATAATAGTACACTTTTTCATAAAGTGCAAAACAATCAAAAAGGCTTGCCAATTAACTCTAAGGTCTGAGACTACACCTAGTAAACACGAGGAGTGTGGGATCCAAAATGGACGTGTCGGGACATGGGCACAACCACCTGGCAAAGTCACAAGGAGCTGGTAGTCTCTTTCTACAATGTTTTCTTTTGACAGAAGACAAGTATAAAACCTCCATTTTGCTCAAGATCTACCGCCATTTTGCTCAAATACAGTCCTGATTCTTACACAAACTTTCCTAATAAGAATAGGGGAAGCAGAACCCAGAAGAAACCAGCTCACCTGCTAGTTTTGGCTATGTCTCAACTACTAAATAAAACACGAGAACTCCTCTGTCACCACTCTCCTCTATCCTTCATTTTTCTGTTTTCTTCTCTACCTTTTCCTGAACAAAGACTAATAAAACTAAAATGGTTTTACACAACTTGAAAGGCAATTAATAGCGAACGTACAAGCAGTCTTCGACAATGTTTTAGAACTGGTATGTGCTGGGCCTGTGTTAGCCTGGCAAAGCAGACAAGTAAGTTCCTCTTCTTCAACGAACCTCCAACAACCAAGCCTAGCAACTAATCTTTCATTGTTAATTAAAAACAATAAAGCACGCTGCTTAATTGCACCAAACATAGCCAAAACAAAAGCAAAGGGTTAGGTGTTTAACATGCAGTTCCCTGCACCCAAAAGCAAAGAACATAAATGAACATTGGAAAAAAAAAAAAAAAAAAAACTTAATAGTTGTTCTGTATCTTTAATACCAGGCTACAGACATTTAAGGATGGTTGTTTGACCTATAAGTACTTAAACCTCAAGATGTTATAAACAAAATGCCACATCATTAATTCTCAGACACTGAAATAAAGTCAGGCCTGGTATGTCAGAATCATAGAATCATTACGGTTTTTTTAAAATTAGTTCACCAGAAGCAATACAGATTGGTTTGCAGTATGACCAAGATCGGTAGGTTACCTGCTGCATTTACAACCCCCAAACCAAGTCACCCTGAAGTACATGCTGCCAGCAGTAAGTACAAAGGGAGCAGTACCTTCAGACTGAGCTTACCTTTATCTTTACCTGATTTCACATAGCTATAACACTAACTGGTGCCATGAAGCCTAGATATTATGCTTAGAATTACATGGAATCAAACTATAAGGTACAGCCCAGACCGCTGTGCAGAGCAGCACAAGAAAGGTTAGTGATTTCAGGCATACAACCACTGGATTGCATAGCAAAGGTGGAAATGAGGAGCAGTTGCCCAATTAACAAGGAGTGTGTTAAAGGAAAAGCTTAGCTCATCAATAATACAACCATTTATAGAAAGCGCACATTTTAAGGCACAAACTTAATTCTCTCAGAGATAAGAATGGTGAAAACGTTGTACCTCTGGTTTGCTGTCCACAACATCCACTTCAATATTGACTTCTGCCTGTAGGATTTTTTGCTTTGTTTGTTCAACAGACAGGCTCAATTTGTTGATATAAGATTGAAGTTCTTCTGCAGAGTCCATGTTCAGCTCCACCAAAGCTTTGTGGAATTGATCCATTTGACCATCTTCTAAAAGTTCCTACAGACAGATCAGAGCTGCTTGTGATGAACTCCACATGGAAATCAACTATGTATGTACATAAACCTTGCCTTCACTGTGATAAATTATGGATATGCATGCTTCCACAGCAAGCAAAATACTTCACAGTAGTACTATTCAAAACCTGCAAGCATCACCTGCATCAATTAACTTTTCTTATGATGCAAGTAACCTTGAAGTTACATATCAGAAACGCACAGGAGTTACAGCTCCTTTACAATGACACAGAACCTTTTGGTAAAGCTCTGAGAGCAACCTACACTTCTCCCAAATGACTACCAGGATACTGCCATCACTACCTGTACATACAGTAGTCTGTCCAGCCTCTCTTGGTCAAGTTGCAGCTTCTCTTCTCTACGGCGCGCGTTGAGTTCTTGAAGCCTACGCAATTGCTGCTGTCTCCTCTCCTGCTTTTCCTCGGATGTCAGGGTGCTTCCCAGTAGTTTGTTAGAAAAAGGCAGCTGCATCTTGTGCACATTGTTCTCATAGTACTCTGGGGACCGCCACTTCTGTAGTTCTGAATATTTTGAGAGTAAAGGAACTATTTTACCAGGTTGAACAGGGTGATTCACATGTGTACACACTCCATGCTAAGTTCAGACTTCGAAGAAAGATGACAACAGCCCAGCCTAGGACCCTGCCCACCTCTTGGAAGCCACCCCGTTATTTAGCTACCTCTTCAGATCACTGCCTTCCAGTCGCACGCTCAGTGCAAATGGTTCTTGGCACTCTGTTCTCCAGGGTGAAGTGAACACAAAGTACTAAGAAGTGGGAAGTGCACACTGATGTCTCTTCTCTGCTCCCAGAGTAAGAGAGAGTTCTCACACATTTAAAACTCCTGCAGGCTCTTTTGTAAACAACAAATTCAATAAAATGCTATTCTATGGCCACTACTTCAGACAACATTTGTCATGGAGATTTTAAAACTTCTTTAATTCACAAAAAGTCATGAGAATTGTCCCCCATAATTTTGGAAAACTTAAAATAGACATGCAAAAAAAAAAAAACAAAAAACAGAGAAACGTCATCAGATGCAGAAACAATCCTAACCAACTGAACATTTTGTGGGGAGTAAAACTCCTTATACATTTGTTTTAAAATACTTTCATCCACAATAATCTATTATCATTCACAGTCTGACCTAATACGGAAAGGATTTCTAAAATTCAATTTTGTTTCACAAAATGCTACAGAACTCAAACTGTTGACAAGCTTTTGCTGTGTAATAGGCTAAAAGACCCCCATAATAAAGCAAAATGGAAGCAGAGTGTTTGCGCCTGAACCCTAGCCAATTTGAGAACAATGAGTTCAGATCTAAGGTTCAGTGAAGGGTATTTTGTGATTAATAAAGTGTTTTTACCTTCTATATAGTCCTCTGCAATGTAGCTATGCTCATGAAGTATTTCCTCCATGCGACTGAGAGTGATGGCAGCAAAATGTCCAGGGTATTTCAGCTGTAGGAGGCGTTGAAGATATACAGCCGCCTGACACCCTCCAATATTAATACGTTTGCAGTTTTTGGCATCCAACCTGAAAATGCAAGGGAAACAACTGGAACTGAAAAGATCTAAAAGTCCACTGCAAAAAAAAACCTCCTGCTTCATTCAGCATTGTTTGTTTTTAATATGGTCAAGTGAAAAGATGATTATTAACATGGAAATGTTTTAAGAATAATTTCTCTGGAAAATCTATTATTTTCCTCAGGCAACAACCATAAGCACCGCTTTGTTTGCTGATGCATTCTGAAAGGCTCTGCTTAAAAAACAACAATAATAATTTCAGTTACGGCAACAAAAGACAGTGCTTCATTTTAAGGAGGGAAGTTATGATTCTGTGCAACTGTAAGTAGTCCCTCTAACCTCTGTAAAACTTTGCAATTGGCCAAGTGTAAGCTGTGAAAATCTGAAAGCTTTGCTGGATGTCGTAACACCCCTTCCTGCAGTAAGGGTTAAAAAAAAACACAAAAACAATGTAGCTGCATAATCAGAATGAGAAAAGTCTTAAGGACTGCAGAAATCTCACAGAACACTTTCTTTTGTCCCAAAGCTACTTGAAATTCAATATGCTTTTTAATAACTGATATTACTTAGGGCAGATATCCCTGTCTGCATTTGAAAGCATGGATCTACGTGTGAATAGTAATTAAAAATAAGTTCTGTACAAGGACAGCACTGCTTTTTCTAGTCAAAATTCAACAGAACTTCACAAAATCTGAAGACCTAGCTTTTCCTCTTCACTATAAATTAAGACTGATAAGAACATATACTACAGGAATTGCAACACTGAATGCTAGAGGAACAGGTATTTTGATCAATGAAAAAAAAAAATCAATGACTGACAAAGAGGCTGCACTGTACTTAAGACACCAAGAACTCACCTGCCTTCTAAGACTGGCAAAATATGCGTACACTGATAGCCTGAAGATATCACCAAACCACTGCAGGGCCAGTTCTGCCTTCTGTTGTGATAAAAACTATACAAGCTATCCACACCATAAGACGCTTTCGGAACCTGGTAACATTCAAAGAGGAGCTCTGACATCATTTGCCTCGAATACAGAGGATTGCACACCGCTTCTGTCAAAACAATGGGATGATCAACGCAACCCTGTAAAAGACAATAGAAAAGAAACAAATGAAAGGACAAAGAAAAAAATCCTCGGATACTTATCCTTCCTTCTTTTAAAGATCAGCAACAACTCCTCCAAAACAGCAAGGAGAAAGCACTTCATGTGCAGGCTACTGAATGCTTATGTTAAATTACACCTAGCACTTATGGGGGAAAAAAAAAAGTCTATAGCTGGGTTTTGAGTTTTAATTAAGCCAAGGAATAGACTCCTAAAAGTAAAGAAAAATTGATGTTAAAGGCATACATAAACTGTTGAAGAGCCACAAAGAAAAATTTGTGGAACAAGTAGGCAAAAGGTGACTGAAAATTGGTGGGGGCTTAGTTCAGCCCTAGGTGAAGCATTTGTCACAGAGCTGGCACAGGCCTCGGTTCTGTTGGGCATGCAAACCAAGTAGTGGATGGGAGCTGACCATACTCCCAGAACAGCCGAGTTGGAAGGGACCCACAGGGCTCACGGACTCCAACCCCTGCCAAAGTCACCACGGGAAGTCAGTCATTTTCAGTCATTTCCAGTCCCTACCTCACACACTGACCTGGGCCGGTTTTGCCAACACCCTGCCAAGACGCAGCTGCCCAAACCTGCCCGCGGGCAGCCGGCCCCTGCCGCTTTCCTTTCACACCCAGCTCCTCATCGCAACCCCCAGGGGGCTGCAGAGAAACCCTCGGACCTCGGGGGGGCTGAAGACACCCGGGGGGGACCCTGGGGACCCGGGCAGCAGCAGGGTGCAGCTGCCCCCTGCCCGTCCCGCTCGGCCCCGCGACAGGGGCTCCACCGGGCACCCCCGGGCGGTACCTGCGAGGAGACGCCGAGGCGCTGGAAGACGTGGTCGAGGAGCAGCTCCTGCAGCTCCAGCTGGACGGGCACGTTGCGGTCGAAGGGCGAGCGGAGCAGCCAGCGCAGCGGCTCGGGGCTGCCCAGGTCGTTGCCCACCTGAGTCTCGGCGCCGGCCCCGCCGCGGGCTCCGCGGCTGCGAGCCGCCAGCGAACGGAACCGCAGCAGGGGCTCGGCGGGGACGGAGGGGTCGGCGGCCGCCCAGCCCGCCCGCGTCTGGAAGGAGCCGTTGTCGATCACCAGCGGCACCGGCTGCGGGGTTCGCACGGCCGGGCTCGGCGCCAGCACCGGGTCCGGGGCCCAGCGCGCGTCGCGGAAGGCGAACACCCGGCCCGCCGCCATTTTGAGCGCTCCCCGCTGCCTCCGGCCGGCAGCGCCGGCCCTGCCTGCCGTTCCGGGGCCGGTCTGCCTCGGGAAGGCGCCCGAGGGGCCAGGTCCCGGGATTTTCACTCAGAGGGGGCTTGTCCTGAGAGGCCGGGGGTGCCCCATCCCTGGGGTTGTTCGAGGCCAGGTTGGGTGAGGCGCTGGGCAACCTGATGCAGTGGGTGGTGTCCCTGCCCAGGGCAGGGGGATGGAATTAGGTGGTCTTTGAGGCCCCTCCAAACGCGAGCCGTTCTGTGATTCTGCCTCTCGCAGAGCTGAGGAGGGCGGCTGAGGGCCTGTGCCCCTCGTGGCAACTCCAGCATTGGCAGCGGAGCAGTTGAGGTGTGACTGACCCTCACACTAACATCACACCAATGCAGTAATAACTAACAGCAGGGCTTGATAACTGTCATCAAAAGAAGCATTAAATCAGGGAATGCAACCTATAAACAGGTGTAATGGCACTAATTACCACCAAGATGCTCATTTGTCCACCCATATGCTAATTACCACACTTGGAGGGCCCTGTGCCACTTCAAGGCTTTGAAGGGCAGGACCCTCAAGCTCAGCTTTTATTAATCACGTTTTGTTAAGGAACAGTAGTAGCTTGCAAGCTTCGAAATTCGTCTGCCAGGTACTACTAGTAACCCCTCCCAGCAGGTGTTGCTTCCCGAATTTGTGTGCTCAACATCAGATGGTCTAATCATGCTTTTCACATAGTTGTGTGACCTTTTTCAAGTTGAACAGCAACAGCTGCTCTGATCTAGGTGACGGTAGTTGCCCTGTGCTACCTGTCCTATGTTGGACTGCCTTTGGAAAGTCACACATATGTAACATGCATTTCCTCAAAGCCTTGTAGTTCAACTTTATTCTCTTTCTGCCAAAACAGGGTACCACATTTAGAAGGCTGTAAGCTGTTGTTGAGATGTCCTCTCCTTTTCCACTGACTACTGCTGAACTTGTGCCCCTGTTCCTTCTTGGAAGAGGCAAGCATGCAAAATGGAAAGTGTCCTGCTGTGAAGGCAAACTTGCAACACACCCACAAAACTGAATGGGAACAACTACCCCATTCTCCCTAAATTTAGCAGTGAGTGATTAGCTTAGTGAAGAACCAGGATATACCCTGAGAGGTTCAAGTGTCTCACTTTGGTGACAGCACCACTCTGGATATAACAAGGTAGGCATGAGAAATCAGGGGTTTTGTTTAATCGCTCTACTGTGTTGAATGAGTGTGTCTGGGTTAGTCTTCTGTCATTGTTTTCCTTTTTCAGCCTTTCTAATTTAAAACTGTGCATCCAAATGTTTTCATATTCTACAATAAGTGTGAATTCTTTTTTTTTCCCATTTTCCTTTTACATTGGGATTTTCTGCACATTTGAAGTTTAGATGCACTTACGACTAGGAGAAACATGTTACTACTAAAACTCTTGGATTCTGCTGTCACTCTTGTCGTTGTATTTGTAGATTATCCACTAACATCCCATCCATCCAGAAATGCCAAGTACCTACAACTCCCACTATGTGAAATGGGGACTGCAAATATTTAGCATCCTTGAAGCTCAAGTCATTAATGGCTTTTCTCACTTGTTTACCCAATGCACAAAGTAGGTATAATAGCTGTCTTTTATCACACAGGGTTGTTATTAACATGAACTAATAAGAATTTGTAAAGTTCATTTAGATCTTTGGATTAAAAGGCTCATTTCAAGAGGCTGTTACTATGTGAAAACAAACACATGCACACAAGCAAGAACATTAAATGCATGCAATCATTCATAATGTGCACTTACATAGCTGCTCTTATCCAAGGTTTTCTGAGAGCTACACAAACAATTAATTTTGCCAAACAACCCCCCCATAACGTAAGTGATAGATAATGGTTTTATTTTATTGAGGGAGAAACAGAGACAGGTTAACTGGTTTGTCTACTGCTGCAGAAGTGATATCAAGTAACCAAGGCTATATATCTGCTCCTTCATCAATTACTACTAAACTTCTTTATTAAGAAACATGTACGTAGACATATCCTATGAGACATGCTAGCTTGCCTTTCTTGGAATGAAGGGAAACAGAAAGTCAATTAAAATATGAAAGTTTATTTTCCTGGTGGATTCACTAACAGATTGAAAGGTAAGACAAGGTTAAAAATAGAGTCCATGTTAATGTGGGACATATACGTGGTCCATGTCCACTGAGAGCACCTGGGATAGGTATGTTTTAACTAGCTAGTAGTCATCTTCTAAACAGCTCTGCAAGTCTGTTTTATTGGTTTCTCAAAAGTCACCTTTGTTACCCAGTTCCAAGCAGCAGTTCATGTCCTTGGTTATCTCTCCTATATCAGAAATTATAAGCGTATCTTTAACTGCCATTTTAAAATAAGCTTTGAGGGCTTTCTAATTAACATTTATCCTTTAATTACCAGCTGAAGGAAGGACAATCAAATCAGATGTTTTCTCACTACTCCTTCTTAGCCCATACTTAATCCTTTTTGCTCCCTCTTTGCTGTTAGAGGACTGCCTGTTCTGCTATCTATGCTGAGAATGTTAGTGCTCCTCTTGTGATTAAGACAGTGATGCAACGGGAGTTATTAAAAGGTAGTTAGTAAAGTGGAACAAGCAAGCTGTTATAAACCTAGTGTAACCTGAAGCAAGCAATGAAGTACCCCCTGGTTCCTTTGGTGAACGAGCTGACCTTTCCTCTTCTTTTCTTCTGGTTTTGTTTGCCATTTGTACTGCTATTGATCACAATGATTATCTGGCTACAGCTTTTACTTAATGAAGGTAAGTTCTGCAGTTGACTGCGTAAATGCTTTCGCATAAAGACTTTATTAACTTCATCTCTAAAGCTTTCTAGGAGCTATTTTTAGCCTAACGCCACTCATCACAGAAGGAAACTAGAGCTAGTTTTTTAGATAGTTTTTTTTTTAGTACTATTGGTGACATAGGAAAAATCAAATTCAAATTGTTACACCTTTCTGTTAAAAATGCTTATAAGAAAACTAAATGCTGTCAGCTGTTCTTCCTTTCCCTTTTTCTCAGACATACCTTAACTTATGAAAGGTAAAGGACAAGTAAATATTTCTATTTAAAAAAATCCTTCCCTTCCCCGCCCCTCAAGAAAAAAACCTCACCCAATAATTTTGTATAACGCTGGTGTTTGAAAGCATATGGTTCTCCTCTGTGTGTTAGGGGAGGGAGCAGACTTTACCAGGGGAGCTGTTAAAGGATTCTCTTAGTAATGTTGAGGCAGATTAAAATTGTTTTTGAAGGGAGGACATGCATTTTCACTTATTTGTGTATTGTGCATCTATTTCTGATCTGCTGCAGATTCTTATTTCTAACATGTCAGTAACTACTAACAGGCTTTGATTTAGGCTAATAATAGGCTTGTTGATGTACTCCTGGGGATAAAGCTTTGCTGGTTTTGCTAATCCTGGAGCATAAGCAATTGCAGCTGAGGAATAAATCATATGTTCAAAAGCAGCAATTCTGCCTTTGCAGGACAGCTATAGGAAGGGAAATAAGAAAAAAAAACTTGACTTCAACAAACTTTAAATAAATTTTTACTATTTGGTGCAGTTGGTTCTTACTTAACATTATGGCAACCAGTCCATAACAGGTCCCATAGGAGTAATGACAAGAAAACAATTCCTTTGGACCCACAGGCTGCAGTGGAACAGAAGGCATTCACCACAACTGAGGCTTATGTTTTTCCCTCCTTTCCTGTCCTTCATGTGTGTGGTCGTTGCAGTTTTTACTCTCAGCTCCCATTTTTTGGGCTTAACCTGTAGCTGATGCTCATAGAAGTCGCTGCTTGCTGCTAGCTGTTTCTCACACGCTCAAGTGCACTCTTGTGCATACGCAATGATAGTAATTAAAGAATGCTGGCATATGAAGCTGTGATAATGGTACAAAACTACCCTGAGCAGTATAGGCATGGCTTACTTCTGATTTTTGAAAAACAGAAGAAAATGATGTATGTATTTTGTGTGGGTAAGGGATAGCTATGCTACATGCTTATGTTGTGCTTGGGTGTCAGCTTTTGTCTGGAAACAGCAACTCTGGAATATTTTGATGTCGTAATAGAAATTTTCAGGTTATGTGTACTGCATTTACTTCTACAATATCTGCCCCTAGGATGACTGTTGTTGGCAGCAGGCCTCTAAGGCCCTCTTTTATATAAAAGCTCTAAATTCCATTTCAGTCAGTAAGACTAGTTGCATTATTAAATTTTGATATACTCGTGTGCTTGTAGAACTAGAGCATTGAAGTGCTTCTAAATTACTCTTAAGAGAACTAAATAGAACAGTGCTCTTTTTAATGTCTTTTTGATTAATTAAGTCATATCCACTTAGTTTATGCCTCTTTACATCAGGCATAAGTGGAAAAAAAACCTGGTGTATTATATTAGCCCCTCCTTTAAGATGGTTGCTGGTTACAATCTAATTGGTTAAAATCAAACACTTTTACAGGCCTCTTATTGCCTAGTTGGGCTTGGAAATGCTTCATTTCAGGTGAAAGGGATTCAGAAAACCTTGTCCAGCTCATAGACAGAACGTACAAGGCTTGTAGCTAGAATAAAAAATGTCACATACAGATACTTTACATGATATTTTAAAATCTGTTTCTAGAACAGGTACCCCCTGCAGAAGAAATAAAGAAACAATCTTCTGATGAGCCTGAGTCTAATTCCAAATTTGAAGATGAACCAGCAGAGGGTGAAAACCAGAATGACCCATTCAGTACAGAATTTCAAGAGGATGCATGTTCAGGTGGGCGTATGGGAAAAAATGAGGCCCAGATTTGCTTTTCTAAGTTCAAAACGAAAAAGCCGAAAGCAAACTTTTTTTCCCTGCAGTTTCAGACAGCTGGTCTCAGAATCAGAAGATAAGATCCTCCCACAATGGGAAGAGTAATCTTTATAACATCATGATGGTGAGTAGCATGACCAGTCTATCTCTTTGGATATGCTTTTGTGCCTCAGTTCTTATTTTTTTTCTGTCTGCCTGACTCCCCTGCCTCTTGAGTAAGAATGAATCTTGTTATAGACCAAGGCAGTACAAGATTGTACAGATATAAATGTTTGAATGTACGTTATTAAAGGTATGTATGCGTATTTGCAAAGTCTCCTACAGAACCACATTTGAAACAATGAAAATTGCTACCTTCTCTAAGATAAGGGGTTTTGCTCAACTGTATCTAGAAACTCTCCTTCGATTTGCATGGTTTGAGAACATTGATATTATGTATTCATAAAAGCTGCTTCAGATTTCTTAAAAGGAATATGTAACAAAATTTAGACTTGTTTCTTCCCTTTCTTTGTAGGAGCTGGAGCCAGAAGTCCCCTTGTAAATGTTGCAGTCCTAATCCTTTTACACTTCATACAAACCCCAAAAGATAATCTCAAAGAGTGTTAGAGATCAGCATCTTGTATGTCTTCATTCCCTGTTCCCTTTCTGTATGTGCATTTGCAGAAGGAAAAGCTGGTCTCTGCCTCCATTGTCACTGTTCAGTCCTGTCTGCTCATTTATGTTGCTTGGATTTTTGAATTACAGCCTCTGAGTTACCCCCATTTACTTCTACCAGCTTTGCTGGCTGCTTTATTAGGCTAGAATAGTTAAGGACTGGTATCATCTTAAACTGCTGTAGCTGTTTGACTAAGCACACCCTGAAGCTGACCTCTAGCATGGAATCAGGAATATCTCAAGTCAAAGTATTTTTGACTTCACTAGCACCACCAAGACAATACAGAATCAGTGTGGTAAGATTTTTTCCCCATTATTGTTGCTTAAAAAATAGAGGAAAAAATGCTAATAATGAGCCCAGACTTGGTCAGAGTACTGTTTGGTTCTCCTACAGATCTTCACAAATGCATGTATCAATTTGAACAGAGCAGTTTGAAGAACTGGAGTTTAAACTTATCCCTTAAATGACATAATAACAGCAAAGGGCTTGTTAGTTCGTTGGGTGGACAAGAGAAGGAAGCAGTTATGGTCTCACACCATTTATATCCTACTGAAAACTGAACCTCTTATGAAAACATCATTGTCATGACAGTTATCTTTCCCTTTTTCTTCACCAGCTGTTGTGCAGCATGCTTTCTTCTCTCATCTGGAATTTTCTCAGCCACTTGCACCAGATCTCTAATGTCCTGAGGATTCAACTGCTGCCATCCTCTCTGATTATCCCTGTTGCTCAGCTTTTTGATTTGCTGGGTGACAATGCTGTGAAAATCCTGGGCTCCTTGAAGCTTGAAAGCAGAGGGCTGTTAACTTCAGTCTTGGGGATGAGATGCAAGAAAATTGGAATGGTGATGAAGCTCAGAGAACCACCTCAGGGTAGAAATGAAAAAGGTAGTCCTGTGACCATTGGCAGCAATCCTTTTCAGCATCAATGAAAGCTACTACAGAACGGCAGAGGGAGGTTATTTTTTTTTTTAATTAAAAAAAAAAAAGTAGTCAAGATTAAGTTGATGCATGTTCAGGTCACAAAAGCTACTTTCCAAGTGAACAGTATTGACTGGCTGTATATTAAATGGACCATAGCCAGTAGCATCTTGTCTAGTGCTTGAATGTGTATTCTGCTACATTCCTACTTCAGAGAAGGATGAGTCACTTGTATAATGACCAAACTCCCCTCTTGCACTATTGATACTTTCTGTTCACCACCACTAACTGATTTCAAGACAGTAAGAACAAGGTAATAACTCTCAGCAGCAGTTCTTACTGGAGCTTAACTGCAATACAGTCTAGTGAATATTTTACTTGTATTGCAATCAGCACTTTTCTGATCTCCAGCTTGGGTGTTCTCAGAGTAGGGAACACCTTTTTTAATGCTCAATTCTAACACATGAAGCAAGTCTACCTCCACTTAAGAAATAATTAAGTCCTCGGTGGATGCAGAACATGCATTTCCTTTGCTTCTATCCAGAGTATACCCTTTCAGCGTATTTGACAAGCAGATTTAAGGTTAGATTGGTGGTCAATGAAACAGCTCAGTTCTACCAGTTGGTGGGGCCACCAGTAAATGGGCAGGACTGGGATAAGCTATGGTTTGGTTCCCTGAAGGTTTGTCCAGCCATCAGTCTATGAAGAGAACAGCTATTTGCTCCATTTGTTGAGGTACACATTCAAAAGACTCTTTTCAAAAGAAGAGTTAAAAATAGGGAGTCATACCCCAAAAAACACATTGCCATTTGAGAAAACATTTGTCTCTGCTCCTGATGTAAACACGTCCCTCCACAGTCTTGCATGGGAAGGCTGTTTTACTAACCCATACTAATTATGAAGCATGCCTTATGTTTGCTTGTCTTTCCCTCTCCATCCCCTAAGGTATACACCAAGTATTTACCCGCTGCAGCATGCTTTTAAATAAAGGCTGTTTGCCCACTAGCTTTATATTAGCGGCTCCTTTATTTAGAGAGAGAGGAAGGAAAAAAAAAAACAAACACACATTCCCTGTCGTTCTCTGAGGAACCCACCACCACCTCCTCCTCTCCTCCTCTTCCCGGGGGGCCGCCTAGCGGCCGGGACTCTCCCTCTGGGGTCGGCCCAGCGCTGAGGAACCCCCCCGCCGCCTCCTGCCCCCTGTGAGCCGGGACTCCCCCGGTGAGGGGCCGGGGGCCGGGCACGTGCCGCGGCAGGGCCCGGCGGGGCCGTCCCGGGGCGGGGAAGGCGCCGCCCGAGGCCGGGCTCCGGCGCGGGGAGGAGCCGCGGCCGCCTGAGGGGACGGCGCGGCGGGGCTGGGGGCCGGGCCCGCCTGGCGGCTGCCGGGGGCGGCGGGAGCAGCGGGAGCGCCGGGGACGCCGCTCGCCTGCGGGTAACGCTCGGGAGAAGCGGGGACGGGAGCGCAGCGAGCCGTTTTCCAGCTCCGAGGCCGGTGGTGGTGCTGGTGGTGGTGGTCCCGGGGCTTCTCCTCCGCTGGGGGGCGGATCAGCGGGGGCTCGCCCCCCCGGGTGGCTCGCTGGGGATGCGTGCTGCCCGCAGGGCTTCGTGCTATTCTGGCTGCCTCGCCGTCCGCTGAGAAACCTTCGTGTCTTCGTCTCCAGGCAGTTCCCTAACCAGCGTGCTTCAAGTTAAAAATGTTTTACTGCGATCAGCCCAGCGAAGGAGATAAACTGAGGCGGATAGGTAAACCGCACGGAGGTCTAGGTGACATCGCTGCTTCTTGCGTGGCACGGTGATGTTTTAAAGCCCGCTGGTACCAAGGTGTGTGTCCAGGGCAGTTTTTAGTCTGTGTAAACACACTCGGAATAGCTTTAGCCTGGCTGGGCTGGCTGTTGCTAGCAGCGTCCCTGTAATAGCAGGGAGGTTGGTGCCAGCGTGCGAAACCTGCCCGGGAAGCTGCCTCTGAGGATTATTAGTTCACGCCGAGTTCCCCGGTCCCACAGCTATGCCATAGCAGTGCTGGCTTTTCCTAGTTTTCCTCTCTCTGAGCTGTGGGAAATACCACATGATTGAACGTTTGGGTATTAGAAATAAAGCTTTTGTGTGTGCGTTCTGCTAAAAGTAAAACAGAAAGCAATTTTGGCTCTGTTTTGGGACCGTGCTTTTTGCCAGGGGTCAATGATGCATGAACCCGAGCTGGAGAATGGGCCCAGACCCACAAAGGTGGGGACTTGGTCTGAACCTTGCGTTTGTCTTTGTTAAAACTTTTTTTCTGTCTGTGAGTCTGGCTGTAACGCCTGCCGTGGAGCCCGTCAAAGCGGAGCATTCGGAGTCCACGGTGTGAACGTAGCGCGACCTCTCAGCTACGTGGTAGAAGTCTGCAAGTACCTGAATGGCACCAGTGAATTTCTGCTTTAGTTTCCCTTAGTTGCTGCACGCGAAAGCTGTTTTCTTGGTGTTAGTAGTAACATTAGAGCCTGCAGACCCGTGTGGTTGCAGAGCTTCTTCCAGTGTGTGTGCTTGCTTGCAGTGATTGCCAATGGAAGCTTCTTTAAAATGAAGGCTTCTCTGTACTTGTGGATTTAATTCACCTGTGAGGTCTGTTCACCTGGGGGCAAAGCACCGTTTCTCAGATGCACTCGGCAGCCCCTGTCCCAGAGCGCTCCTGTGCTGCAGCAAGTACGTATCTTGCTACCAAAGCCTGGAGTAGGAGCTCAGAGCGCAGCAGCAGCGGTAGCTTCTGCCCGAGAGTTGCCTTTCCCAGCTGTAGTTTGGTGTTTCTTTTGTCTGGGGTTAGGCCTCCTGGGAGGCAGAAGCCTGCCTTTCTGTATGCCGAACTGTAATACAGTAATGTAGGTGTGTTGAACATCTTTTCAACATCAATTAATCTTTATTTTTTCTCCTTATTTGTAAAGCATTTACTTTGCAGGCGTTTTATAGAACGGGACTGGGCGAGCGTCCACTAGGAAGTTTCTAAGTTGAAAAACTTAGAATTCAGTTCTGTTCTCCGCTGAGCTCAAAACTCTGGAAGAAACTGCTAAAAGACCCAAACTCTAACTCAGTGCGACCTGCAGTGAAGTAATGTGTTTTGATGGATGTAGATGATAAACACGTCCAGAAAGCAGCATGTCAGCGCGCTTTGGGATACGCCACTGCAGCGTGCTGTGCTATCTTGTCGGCGGGGCCTCTCGTAGGGCCAGCTGGTGCTGCTGCTGCGCTGGGGCTGTTTACAGCCTTCTCCTGGAGGAGTCATGGGATGATTTAACTGGGCTGACATCTGGTTTGAGTGAAGAGAAGTTGGGGTTCTTACGTCCAGCTGCGTGTAAAAAAACAGTGCTTGAAAATTGGCTCATCAGCCTTTGTGCCCCAAGAGGGCGCAGCAGCAGCGTAGTGCTGGGTGTAATCAAGAAATCTAAGGTTTTTTTGTGGTGGTGGTGGTATTTTTTTTGTGTATGTGTGGGGTTTTATTTTTTTATTTTTTTTTGAGGTGGTGTTTTTGCCACTGAAAGGAAAAACCCGTAAATGTTGGCTTCCAGTTCTCAGCATCTTTGAGTAGTTGGATGGTCGATCACGTCCTTGTCAAAGCATTATATATCGAAACAGGTAAGGGTCCAGCTTGCCGTGAGGAAAAATAATGCTTCCTCTGAGTCCAGAGAGCAGTGCTGAAATGCATCCCACAGATATGACGACACCTCTGTCCTTTACAAGACCCAGCTGGCCCAAGTGCTCAGCATCCTGGTCTTGCCTCAGTGATGATCCTCCTTTAAGCAGGAGCCTGGATAAGGCGGTGACCTGAGGATCCCCACAAGTGTGGTTGAGATAGTTTGAGAACAGCGTGACTTGCGCAGGGTTCTTCTGCTCTGACGGGGTGAGGAGGGAGCTAAAGGTTACCAGTGTAAATGCTAAACACTCTTAGCTTTTCTTAAGCCTTTAAAACTTGGAGATCACAACGCTTGACCAAGGTTGCAGTATATTCTAGCTCTGTATGTCTTTTAGGCTCTCAGTTCAGCAAAACTTTTGCTCGTTTTGGGATGTTTTGGCCCACGTGCCAAACTCCAGGCAGTTTAAGTGCTTTCAGTTTGGAGACATAAAAATGTCTTAGCTGTGACATGGTGTTTGAGCTTTCCTGTTGCAAATGTAAATTCCATATGGCATTGATTCTTAATTGAAACCTGCTGGAGTTATTTTTAATCCTGCAACGTATTACGTGAAATATTCTTCATGTAGCTGACTTGAAAGGCGTGCCCTTGATTAGATGTTTCTAATCAGTCTGTGGTGCTCCTTTCCATAATGCTGTTCCTTTCTAAGAAACGTAATTTTGATTTATATAAACCCTTTGATTTCTTAACTAAGAAATTAGCCTCCAGCTAACGAGTGCCAGGCAGGAGTGTGAGTTCCACTGGTCTGTGAGGTGTTAAATAGGGCAAGAAAACGATTACTGAGGAAACCCATCTACATATCAAATACAACCCGTTCTATACTGTAGACTTCGGGTGGTCATTCAGAGCAGCATCGTTAGCCATGTGGTTGAGTCCTTCCAGGTGTGTCCTGTAGTGAAAAAACTCGTCTGAAAGCTCCAGGTTTTAGACCGAGGTGTTTATAATGCTTTCTGGTATTTGCTGTTCGGTAAGACCGTTAGGTCAGCTCGCAGGGGAGCGCGTTTTGTGATTGCAAAGAGGTTTGGAGAAAGAAATACAAAAGCTGATGTAGCTAGAAGCATATTCCCCAAAGCAGATTACTCCAAGAGTCTGGAATGTGTTGGTGGGAGGCTTCAGTTTTAGCGAGACGTTGCTCTGTGCATGCAGGAGTTCTTCCCCTCCGAAATAATTGTTTCCATCTGCACAGCTTGTTCCATCAGTGCCTGAGCTTTGGGCTGTGTGCGAGATGTGGGGCTCTTGTTAAAATGAGGGTCTTTCACTAAACCCTCCGTGCTAGCTGTGTGTGAAGGGCACTTTGCTGTTATCGTACAGCAAAAAAAAAGGGCAGTGCCCACTGGGGGAACTTGGAAAATAAGCGACAATCCGGTCTGTCTGCCACGTCCTTTTAAAGGGTTAGAGGGAGAAGTTTTGGGACCCTCAAATCTCCCTGCATAATGTCTGGCAAGCGCTGATGTTAATTCACGAGTCGGAGTTACTCGTTTGGTTTTTATGCAATGTGAAACCGTGTCCATCCATTGTACCTGGAGGTGTCCTAGACCGCTGGTAGTGAATCTGCAGCTGCTTCTCCGTGGGCTGGCCAGGTGAGCCTACGCACTGCCATCGTACGGTGGAGCCTGAGCACAGGGAGCGGTACCAAGTGTGTGCTACAGCAGAGCTCAGCATTCCAGTAAACAGCTTGGCCGAGGCCCAGACACATGGATTCCTGTTTGCTGAGTTTTGCAGCACTAATGTGCTTAGCCCTTTGTCCCGTTTTGCCCTTTTACAGAATGTAGCTCCTAGGATGAGGGACTTCGTTAGCAACGGAGGGTCGTGCCCACACGTTACTGGTACGTGCATTTGGGGAAGGGGCTGCCAAGGAGGTGCTGAGCGCAATGGTAAGAGGTGGCTCGCCCAGCACGTGCTTGTGGTGCAGCAGAGCAGGCAGCCTGTGCTTTGGTAAAGCTGTGGCAGCAAGCTCCTGAGCAAGCATTTCACTCTTTCTTTCATATTTCAGTTCTCCCTGCCAGCTCACCTGACGCAGCACAAGAGAGAGAAGCTTTTAACTAAGAAACAGGGTGATGACACAAACGGGAGCTCTCGGCTCCTCGCCTCAGAGGCTGTATCACATCTGCTGTCTTCTCTCCAAAGGGCCAGGCTTCTCAATTAGCTGATGCCAATTAGTTGGGGTCAGGGAAGTGCCCGCTTCCTGGAGGGGGTGGCACGACGTGACTTCAGTTCTGGGTGAACCTCGACTGCGCTCTGGGTGAACCTTCACTGCGCTTTCCTGGCAAGGAAGGAGGTCTGTGGGGGGGTGCCGAGGCGTTTGGAGGGCTGTTTTGTAGGGCTGCTGCTTTGGGGCAGGGCGATGACTTTCACATGACAGCTCTGGAGCCTGTGCACGAGACTGTCTTGCTGAGGGTGGCTGCCACCCAGCTGCTGTCAGCTTGGACTTTTTCAAGCTGCTGCTGTCAATGAACTCCTGTGCTGGTGTCCTGGGATCTCAGATTTCTCAGCATCTCTGTATGGACACAGCTGAGCATGCAGCCAGTGCTTGACCCCATTTTTTAGTGCTTGATCGTATCCCAGCAGCCCTCGCCAAGGCACCATCACTGGAAATGAAAGCAGTATTTCTTGTCTTGAGGTTTGAATTCCAGAGGAAAAACAGGGCTCCTGCTGCACATGCACTGAGTGTGAGCTGTCTCCTTTGACCTCCTGATTGTGCCGTAGGTTCAGTTCGTGCCTGCTTGTGAGGCTGGTGCCTGAAAAGTCTGCTTCCCCTGGCTAGTCCGTTCTGTGCTGGCTGTCAGGTTGCTGGGCAGCAATGCTGACCTGGTGCCTTGGTTTAAACCCTGGGGGATCAGCGCAGATAAGAGTCTGGGTTTCTAGAATGTCTGTTAGTCCTGAGCCTAAGGCAAAGGATAATACCTGCAGCTGGGCACTCCCAAGCAGAGAGAAGTCAGTTCCCTTACACCACTGCACATACAGGAGCGTGTTTTACTGATTTGTGTGGTGGGGAAGGAGCCCAGGTGTGATACCTAACCTAATGTCCAGCTGGCTGAGCTCATGCATCTTAAACTTGAAACTAAAAATATCCTTAATGATCCAGGAGGAGAGATGACTGCACACATCGCAAAGATGCTGCCTGCTCTCGATCAGGCTCCTGTGTAGTGTAGGAGGAGTTAATATAAGTTCTTGGGTGAACAGAAGCCTGAAACTCTTGGTAGATCCACAGCAGGTGGCCAATATATAATGGAACTGGAAGGATATCCTCTTTTGGCAATAAACAAATACAGCTTTGCTGATGAAAGTTGTTTTTCTCGGTCAAGGTAAAGCTCAGACAATGTTAATGTTTGAAAACTGCCGGGCTAACACAGTGGAAGGAAATCCTTGCATGCCTCATAGCGGAAGGTGGCCATGAGGCTGCGACGTTACATCCCTGCAGCTGACCCGAGGTACGGTTGTTTTGGTCAAATACTCTGCGACCCTGGACTCGCTCCAGCTCGTGCATAAGAAGGGTAAAAGTAGATAAAGGTACCGGCTGTATTTAGATGCAGCGTTTCCCTTGACTAGCAGGAGAGGAAGGATCCCTGCTGCGAGCACCCGCTCCAATGCTGTCCCTGCTCCAGGAGCTGCGGAGTTCCTTCACTTCGTGCTTCCTACGCTCTCTTGGCTCCGCAGAGCAGGCATGAGGCTGCCGGATGTTTGCAGGCCAGGAAGAGCTGGGACCAAGCACAGAGCTGCAAGGTCAGCTGGGAGAACTCACAGCTTTATTAAACACCAGGATGGTGGGGAAAAAGCTTTCTGCAAAGCTTAGTCCGGCTGCCGTGATACGTTAGCTGGAAAACAAAAATGAGCCAGGGCCAAATCAAGAAGTAGGATCGAGGAGAACTGCTTCTTCAAGGGTTTTGTTAGCTCAGTTAGGGAGCTTTGTGCGGTTCTGTAGTGGATTACACTGCCAGTGTAAACAAAGCAGGTGGCAAAGACAAGCTGGTCTTGTGAAGGTCCAGCAGTGTGGTTGCTAGCTGTGGATCTATGAATATTGTTTAACCATCCGTGAGTATTTCTGACAGTAATACTAAGTGGCACGGTTTGTTTAGCCCTCTCGTCTACAGGACGATGTACCATACGAATCAATCATTTCATGAGCTCTTTGGGTAAAATCCAACAAGGGCTCAGCCCCCGGACTGAGGCTGGTGTAACTTGTTCATTTTCTAATTCATTGCTCCGTTAATTCACAAACTCACCAGCTCACGTGCTTATGAGCGAGCCGGTTTCCCAGCTGATGTTGGGAGCGCTCGTCCTTCCTCCTGCATTACGGTGCCTGCGCCTCCTGCACGCAGCGGGAAGCCCGAGGCCCTGAGCCCTGCGGGTGCTGATGGGTCTGCCCGAAAGGCTTTGGGGCAAGCTGATGTACTTACACCTCCCAGCGTGGCAGCTTGGCCCCTGCCATTCCTGTGGCTGTTCCAGATCACTCCGCAGATGTTAGGTCTTACCAGAAACTGCCCAGCAATGCTTCTGCACAGCTGCAAGGGCAGTCAGCCTCCTCTGCTGCTGCCCCTCGAGCCTGGCACATGCCGGGCTCTGGCTCTAGCCCCATGGTGCTGCTCCAGCCCAGGGCAGCGTGTGCTGTGTCGGGCCACAGCCTAACCTGTGTGAAAGGCCACCATAAAGCAATGCCTGTGTCAGGAAGTGCCCGTTGTACAGCAGCGGGGCTGTTTAGCCCAGCCCGGTGGTGTGACCCACGGCTGTCGGTGTCAGGCTGGCTGTAACAGCCCATCGGACTTGCTGCAGCTGAGTTAAAACACAGGTGCGGTGTGCACGCGCTTGTGTGCACGTCTTTAGGTTTACTTTCATGAAATGTTCTTTGTTTTCAACTCAACTGCGAGTCTAGCCTGAATTTCTGACTCCTGAAGTTGATGGATTTGGCAGCGTGTACTCAGCGGATGATCTTTGCGATGTGGTCTTTTTGCCTTTGAAATAGCACTGTGTTACTCTGAGCTTACGTGAAATGAAGAGTGAAGATCTGTCGTGTGCTGTCACTTGATGTTGGACACACGAGGTCGCCGATACCAGTCTCCCCTCCAGCCCTGTGATCTGAGCAGTGAGTCTTCACAGGAGCAAAGCAAGCAGCACGCAGGCATGCGTAGGCACTGTTGGCTCTCCCTGAGCCCTGGGACGGTCAGTGCGCAGCCAACCTCACCTGCCCTGGGTGGTTCTCCAAACCGTGCCCCACAAAGCAGTTTGGCAAGGTCTAGCAAGCTCTTTGTTCCCCTCATTGGCTCTCAAGTCCTAGATCACAGCTGCAATCTTCTGGTTTTCGTAAAGACTCGTGTAATTAAACTGTGTCGTGAATATTTTGGAAAAACAAACCCACCCCTGATGAGCTAACGAAGCCCTGACTGCTAACAGCTCCGTCAGAGCGGCTGGCCGCATTGTGAAATCGGTTCCAGCATTCCCCACGAGTTTTGTTCCAGCTGTTGTGTTGTTTATAGATGAAACGAGTACGGGCAAGCTCTGCGTGCTGGCTGCGTGGCATCCATGGTGACAGCTGACTTGGTTTTTTTAACCTCTGAGCCTTCAAAGAAGCATCCCAGTTCTGTTTCTGTCCCAGCTCTCTTCTAGAGGACAGATGAGGGGAATGTCCATAAATACAGCCCGTAGCGTGCTTCTCATCTCTCCACGCAGAAAACAAGTTTGGATTTCTCCTCGTGGGCCTGTTGAAGGGATGACAAAGTAGAAAAGAAGCCTGTGAGGGCAAAAGCTGGCACTTCTGAGTACCGGCACAACTGTTGTTTATGGGTGGAATAATAGACACTCACTATTGTCTGCCTGCTAATTAAAAACTTCTGCTCCTAGGCTGGGTTACGTTTTCCTTTTATTTTGGAACTAATTGAGTAAGAGGGATCTGTGAAAAACGCTGCTCCCTGTAAGAGGGGAGTATCGTGCTGTCCCCCACAGCCCCTCGGCAGGGACGGTCCTAATGCAGTGCCTCTGCTCTCAAGTTTCCGTGCTGGGGACCAGCACGGGGAGGGGTTCCCAGACCAGTGGAAAAGGGTGGGCAGCTCCGGCTGCCTGCGAGTTCCAGCCGAACTGCGGCCCGAGAGGTGGGAGCCCCCTGACAGCCTTCGGGAGCTTTTCTTTGCTCATAGGAGAGAGACCCCCACGTGAGCAAAGGGGCATTCAATTCTGAAGCAAACACCCTATATCCAGGAGTATGCAGGGACCCGTGTGGTAGCTGTTCTTCTCTGGACCTCGAAAGAATTTGGAGCGTCTAGGTAAGTGGATTCAGTTTTCATTATTTATGAATATTTTATTAGTTATAAAAACTTCCGGGGAGACTTAAATCTTGTAAGGTAGTAAAATCGGTCCAAAAACCAAAATAACCACATTGCTTTGAAAACTTGATTTTTGCCTGGACTTGGACTTGAAGTATTTTGCTTTGACTAAATAACTCGGAGTGGCCTGACGCTGCTACACAGCTTACTTCTTTCCTCCCATTGTCTCACCAGCTGTGTGGAAGCTCTGGCTGGCCTGAGTCAGGCTGTCAGTTGTTCAGCGTCTCATCGCCTTGGTAGCTCTGAAGCGTTTGCTGCTGTGCCGACCGTGGAGCAGCGCCATGTGCACGTCCTCTCTTCTAAGAGAGGCTGTCTGGCATTCTGGGGGCAGTAACTCCCGCGGGATGCCTGACAACACCCTGACTCACGGGGAGTTCAGCCCGGGGAGCCCATCCCGCTGCTCGGGATTGCGGTGCAGGAAATAAACAAGATGACAGCCTAGTACGTCACGTCTTGGGGCTGAGAACTGGGGCAGCAGAGTGAGATAGCCCCTTTCTGGCGCTCCTTCTGTTTGCAGCTGTTGCCCCATCCCTTTTCCCAAACGGGAAGAAAATCCAACCTGCAGAAAGCAGGGTACGGTGTGTGAAGTGCCCTGCGATGCGAGTTTTGGAGTTTGAGCTTGTGCACGTACCTCTTTTTCCTATGAACGTGAAGGAGCTGCAGAGCACTCGGTGCATGCAGGAGGTGAGGACGGTGCTGGGGCGAGCTGTGCAGCAGGGATCCCGGTCCCGTGTGAGCTGAGCTGACCCGGCCGGGCTGTGTTTGGTGCTGGTTACTCATTACAGCCAGCGGGGTCGCTGGCTGCTGGCCTGCTTTCCTCTTGCCTCTCTTCCTTCACACCTTAAGAATGATGTGTGGCACTTTGTCAGCACAGGCCCCTGCGTTTGAAGGAAATGAACAAGCATCTGGGTGGATATTAACCCGGTGCCTGTCCTGTCTGTCACCTCTCTGCCTCCAGTGTCCCGCAGGAAGGAGAGGGTTTTTGCAAGGCATGGCACCCAGTAGGTGTCAGGCATGTGTTTGAACGGGGAGGCAAACCAGGCCAGCCTCACAAACCAGCGAAGGTTTCTAATTTTACAGTCTGAAAATGCCCAGGAGGCAGAAGCACACTCAATATAAGTTGGTAAATAGGTCCTGGTTATTCATCAGAATAAGTGTTTTTGTGCATTAAGAATAGCTGCTGTGTCTTAGCACTTCCTCCTATTGTTACAGCTCTTCCTTCAACAGTGGAAATGTTTTGGGTGGTTTAAATTACATTTACAGTAGTAATTAGGTTTAAACAACATTGCAATTCACTTATCTAAATATACATGTGTGTAAAAAGTGCTGGCTTCTTCCTCCTCCTATCCTCCCCTGAGCCATGACATGCTGGATCGGGCTGCAGGACGCTGGCTGCTCTTTGCCTTTTGCCTTTGGCCAGCAGCCACAAGCTTCAAGTCAAGGTGGTAAACTGCCTGCGAATAATCCTGTGGGTACTGGTGCTTGTAGTAAATCTGTTCAGTTTATTTTTACGGCTTCCACGTTGCAGTGCCTCGCACCTAATCCATTCGTTCTTGTGCATGGTTTCAATGTATGGTAAGAAGAGGAGGAGCAGTGGGCAGCGGGAGGTGGCCGTGCATCCCAACGTGGCCAGCGTGGGGATCTCTGCTCGGGGCTGCTGGGGATCTCTGCTCGGGGCTGCTGGGGATCTCTGCTCGGGGGATCTCTGCTCGGGGCTGCTGGGGATCTCTGCTCGGGGGATCTCTGCTCGGGGCTGCTGCCTCTGCCTGGGGTGTGTCAGAGTGGCTCTGCCTCTGCCTGCTCATCCCGCTCCGCTGCAGCATCGCCTCCACACTGGTACCCGTGGCTCCTCTTTTGCCCGTTGGTGTTCTTTTTTTTTTTTTTTAATTTTTAGTTTAAGCATGGGATTGATAGCTATTTGTGTGCAAACAAGCTCTGCTTAGGAATCATCCCCTCTTGCTGTTCACCCACCGCCTGAAGCCCTAATCCTCTGTTGCAACCCTTCGGTGCTCTAAAGCAGATTACGTGCTGTGACACAGAGCTCGTGGCTGTTTTACAGTAAGTGGGCTCGGAGCCATTTGTTAAGGGCTCGGAGCCATCCTCAGAGCAGTGGGGCGGGGAGGGTGAAGGGGCAGCACTGGGCGGCCAGGGAGGTGGTGCTTGACCTCCATCACTCCCTGGGTTGGTGCAGCAATACCACTGGGAGCTGGGGAGCTTTCCCAGTGAGATGACAAAACTCTGTCTTGCACCGCGGAGTAAAATCACTAGCAGGAGCACCTCCCGGGGTCTGAGTGCTGTGTTTCTTGCCAGCTGTTGAGCTGGGAGATGCTTGCTTGATCTCTCAGCTGAGGGCAGAGCAGTGACGGCTGCCTGCCGGTAGCTGGGGCCCGGTGCACAGCCGCGGTTGAGCCGAACGCTTTGCCCCGGGGCACAGCCTGGGTGCCGCCTCCCTGCTGGGCTGCCAGCAAGCTGGGGCTTGGGTAATGGCACAGCCCTGGTGGCTCCAGAAACTGCAATAATCTGCTGATCTTAATGGCTCCGCGTGGCGGATGGGTAACACTGCCTGAGGGTTTTCGTGGTACATGATGGAGTGGAGGAGGGGGATAAATTATTTTCGGGTTTTCCTAATAATCTGGACTCCAGGAAAATGAACCTCCCCGAGGAAAACAAATTGTGTTTAAGGGGTTTCAGCTGCATTCTGGGTTTTTGCTCTTCTTCTGGTTGTAGTGTCTTTGACTTTGATTTGGGGATGCTTGACAAATGAAATGCTGCCCTAAGTTCTTGCAGTGCAGCTCGTGAGCACTTGTTGAAACCGACCTGCAGGCGCTGACGTCGAGCTCTGTTGGGGCAAAGGTTTGGTGCAGCCCTCCCAGACTCACAGTCCCTGGGCTCAGGTCTGCAGGCATCACATGCTGTGCTCAGCTGAAATTCCTGACTATCCGAAAGTGGCTGGGATGCTTTCCACTTTTTTTTTTTTTGGTCCTGGAGAAAAAAAAAAAGGTTTCCGGAGCAAGCCAAGTCATGTCAGCTTGGCAGGGTGCACAGGTCCCTGCAGAACCAAGTCCTGCACTAAAGCCGTGTCGTTGGCAGTGCTGGGCTTGTACCAGTGAGTCACTGGAACTAACTGTGCCTGCTGGGAGCACTGGTTCGTCTCTTTGTTCCCATGTTTGAGTAAGGTGATCTCGGCCCGGTGAGCTTGGCTCATCTTTAATGACTCCAGGAAGTCTTTCCTGGTGAACGGAAGCTCAAAACCAGGGTTGGAATATTTAGCCTGATCCGGTCCAGCCTCAGCTGCAGGCTCACCTGGCCCCTCGGTCTTGTTCTTGCCCCTTTCGCATGAAGTGGGAAACAAACTTGCTACTTGCTCCTCTCGAATACCGCCAAGAGCCAGAGTCCGGACAGGAGGGAAGGTGTGAAAGGATGGAGGTACAGCTGCTGTGTGTGCACCTCAGTCAGTTAGATCTTATTTTTTCTGCAGTGCTTGCATGCTGCGTCGTGTGAGTAATTAAACGTCCTGTTAAAGAATTCTCTTGTCATCCTGTGTGCTTTGAATTCTCCCCAGTTTTGCAATAAGCCTGTGACGATGAAGCTGGCTCATCCTCGCGCCTGACAGGGCCGGTCTGGCTGAAAACCTACCAAAAAGTAAAAGCATCTGGCTGGAGTTATTAAAGGAGATGTAATGAGACGGAAAACAGCTGAGGGATAAAATAAACACGGTTACAGGCTGTCGTCATCTTCCCCCAGTTCTGGCAGCCCGTGTGTGCTTTTGTGTAACCGAGGAGCAGCCTGGTTGCTTGTTTTAGGGCAAGGTGTGTTTGGTGGGAAGCCTTCTGGAGGGGCTGGGTGGTCCCAGGGCAGGACCTCGGGTGGTAAAACCAGCAGGCTCAGAGCAGCCAAATCTCCTCTCGTAAATCTGTCTGGTTTTGCCACTCCTTGCTCTCGTCTCGAAACCCGGGCAGCGTGTGCTCACACGCGGTGCCTCCTTCTGTCACAGGTGGCTCTGCAGCACCCCTTGGCTTGTGAGCCTGGACAGAAGGGTGAGAACGTTTTCCTGCCTTTCTGCATCTTAGTGAGGTCGTTGCATCGGATGTATCCTTATAAATCACTGCCCGCGTGTCATTCAGTGCTGTTGTACGAGCTGCAGCTCATGGATGGGCTTTTGTTGCAGCTGTGGCTTTCACAAGCTGAAATGCTCCCAGGCTGATGCCTTCCGTGCTTTATCTTGGTGTGGAGCTGGCGTGGGAGAAGCCGTACAGATAACCTGCGTCGTGAATTTGCTCCCTCGTGATACTCACGAGGACCACCTGCAGTGGACAAGCTGAATAAGAAATTCAACGTAGGATGTGTGTGCAAGAGCTGGGGGCGTGCTGGGAAGAGGGGGCCAGCTCCGACTCCAGCTGTCGGGGGTGATCCTCCCCCAAAACCAGGCTGTCTGGCGGTGCGGCCGCGGGTCCCAGCACGACTTCGGGCGGCCGGGTGGTGTTACTGCCGGAGCAGATCAGCTGCGGGGTGCGAGGTGGGGTTAAAGCGTCCAGACTAAAGCAGTGGCTGAAATAAGGGCTGTGTTAATGGGTCGGGAACTAAACCGGGATGGCTTCTTTGCATGCTTTCATGAGGGACCGTCTGAAACAGCTGCTGCTGCCCTTTCAAGCCGTGGCAGGCAAAGCAGGCTGACCCATAGAGCCAGTCTTACTGGGAGCATGGGGAACCGAGCGCGGTTATTAGCTGGGCTAAATCGCTTTGCATGTCTTTATAAGGAAACTTTAAACAAATAAGTCAGCTGTAACCTTCGCTTCAGGAGTGAGAAGGATAAATATCAGAGGGAAGGGAAGTTAGACAAATGCTGTGAAAAGGTTTGGTGGAGAGAATGGGAGTAACAAATAGGAATAAAGCCTTTTGGGCACAGCAGAGAGAAAGGACTTTAACCCTTTGCTCATTTGTGTATGGCTTGTTGATGAGATCTTAAATAGGGATTTGGATCTTGCGAAATACCCTCCGTAGGTGGTTTGGGTTTGTGCTGCTCTTTCAACACCAATGTCTTTCACAAAGCTGTGATTTACGCAGCGCTGAGCTACGGCAGGGTGTGCTGACTTGGCTTTTCTAGTAAGTGCTCTGTTTGTTGGTGCTGGTGTGTTGCTTTTTATTTGTTGCCTCCCTCCCGCTCTATACCCAGGCAGATTTTTTTTCCCTTGATGTTCTCTTACTCCTGAGAAGTGTAACTCTGCGGAGCAAATCCAGTATTTGACTCCTCCTCCCCAGTGCTGCTTGTGGGAGTTACTCTTTTCACATGGCCGTGACTCCAGTTAATATTTAGCAAGCTTCAGCTTCGGCACAGGCTTGGAAATAACTCCTTGCTACTCCCTGATTCCTCCGAGTGCCGGCCGCTGGCTTAGTGCTGTCCTTCAGGCGTGGGCAGCTCAGCCCCTGGAGCCCCTGCCTTGGAGTTGCAGGTGTATCGGTGGCGCCTTCTGCTCCGTGTCCCGTGGGAGGGCAGGGAGGGAGGGAGGAGAGGCTGGGTGCAGCACCAATCAGCGACACCTGCCAGGTGACGAGGAGCAGCTCTTGGCAAGCGCTTCCAGGCTCCTGGGCTCGGCGGCAGCGCTTTGGTGCGGCGCGGATGGACTGACCGCTGCGCCCCTTCCCCGCCGGCCATGGACAGGCTCAGCAAGCAGGGCTCGGCGCTTGCCAGGACGCGGATCCCCAGGCCCCAGGTGGTGCTGCAGCCCATCCAGACACCTGGCTGCTCGCCAGCCAGCAGCAACTGCAGGTACGGGGCTTGGTGTGCGGGGCACGGCTTCGCCGGGTGGGCATTCCTCCCCCAAAGGCATGCTGGAGAGGGACCCGCGGCACGACGGGTGGAAACGAGATAGATGATAGCTCGCTTACCTCTGGAAATCTGTTCTTTAAAAGTGTGCTCTCACTGCCTTGATTATGAAAACCAAACATATTAAAACTTCCTTTTATTTAGTGTGAGCATAGTAGTTTTTTTCCAATGGTGTCAGTCTGGAAGTTGGACCCGCAGGTGTGTGTGTTTGGGGTGGTGCTGTGGGAGCTGGTGAACGCTGTGTGCATCTTCACAGATCAGTAGTAAAGATGCCTTCACAGCTCGTGTGTTTTGAAGGCTTTTCAGTTACTTACAGAACCTGTAGGAAGGTAAGAACCGCTTATTTATAAATATTCTGCAAACCACGTGGAAGGTACAATTGAAAACTGAACGCCTGTTTGACAGACACCGTCCTCTTTGGGTGCTAACAGGACGTTAACTGACTTAAGGTCGCATTTAAAGCCTGTTTGCATCAGCCTAAACTTGCTCCAAGTTTCAAGATGTCTCCCTGCTGCGGTGACCTAAGTGTGTTGGTTCTGTATGAATGTGCTCGCAAGCATCTTATTTATAAACGTAGCATGCTTTGATGTTTCTGTCCGACTTCTCACTTTGCCTAGTCTGTTTTGGATTTGTGTGTAGAAGCAAGAAAGGAAGTCTTGAAGAGATCCCAGGCAAAATTTGAGATTCAAAAGAAAATCTTAGGGAGAGTGACCCAGGGGTAATATGGTAAATTACTTTAAACTTATCCGTGTGTAAGAGGACCAGACGGATCCTTAGAGATTATTGCAGGGTTTCTTTGATGAAAAATAAAAATATCCCGTAACATTTTTTTTTGCCAAGCAAGTTAGATTTGTTCCAGGGTCTTTACTGGTGCCAGAACCTCTGTGGTCAGATCTGAAGAGGCTCTCTAGCTGTGACCGTAACATTCAACCTCTACTGAGGGGCAGTTTGCAGCTGCTCAGCCAGCTCTAACCAGCAGGTGAAATGTGTCCCGTGCATACCGAACTTCCGTGGTAGCTTACACCTAGCATGTGCCCGTGCAGTGAGGTGACTGGGAGATGATACGCAGAACATCCTCATGGTCTAATTAATTGTCTTTAATAATTGTTTGTTTCCCCAGCGGTAGCTGTAGGGATGCTCACTGGATTCCCATGCAGAGCATGTGGTGGTGTCACGTCTCCAAAGTGCTCCTGAGCAAAGGCAGGTGCTGGCCCGGCTCTCCCCACCCCGTGCTGCTCCTCTGAGCTGATGCTGCACCGGGTGCTGGCAGGCGGAGGCTTTGCAGGCAGCTCCTTCCTGGTGCGTGGGGTTAACCTGCCCTCGGCAGCTGCCTGGGATCAGCTCCCCAGCCTGGCTGTTGTTCTTGGAAGGTGTGCTTTCTGCAAGGCCAGCGTTTCTTCCTCTTGCTACATGGCCTTGAGTGAAGCGCTATTTATAGGGCTTAACTGAGCGGAGGCTTTTCGTGGCGATGTAATAGCCGAGCAGTTTGTTTTAGGTGTGATAACTCCCCTGAGAAATGCAAGCGAGGAACTTACGCCTGTCTTCCCCATGTTCCAGCATCCCTAGACCCCTTATGCACGAAGCATAGCTCGATTCTGCAGCACATCTCTCAGCCCCTCCTTATTGTGTGCTGGCCAGCAGCTTCTTCTTGTCTCCTCTTTGTAGTCTCTCGCCTGTTCCCACATATCTGAGCAACACAGAGTTACTTATTCTCTGCTCTGATGTAGGTACGGCTGGTAGAATGGGCTACAAGATGAGAACAAGTCGTGCTTACTTTAAGTTCAGCATCGAAGCAGCTGTAAGACATTTAGTACGGGTGAATCTGTGCTTCTCTAAAAAGTCTTCGTTTTCATGAATAATGACGTGTAAAAAAAATGCTCTGAACTTATTTGTAAAGGATTCAAACACACTAACCTAATCTTTCCTCTGAAAGCCATGTGGTCCCTCTCCTGCTCTGTCCCCCAGCTGGGAAGCTGAGGTCTGTAGGGGCTGAAGTCACAGGTAGTGGAAGTAAAGTGAGGAGGCGAGGGTGTCTCATAGCAGGAGCGTGTTTTGGGGATGGGTTCAGCAACTGGGAGGCATTGACTCATTCCGGCCTTGCTCAAGTCTGTGGCACTGCGTGCTGTGGGGATGTGACAGCCAAGTCCCTAATGGGCAGGAGTGAGTGCCCAGCACCTCGTCAGAGTCCCGTGCGGGTGCTCTGCCCATGGCATCCCAGGGGGATGTGGGGCTGGCTCTGCATGGGGGAAGCAATGAGTAGGAACAAGTGCGCAGGAGCCCTGTGTGCAGCGGGAGGTGCTAGCTGGTCTGTGGGTTTGGGCAAGCTGGTGCCCTGCTGGTAGGAGAAACTGGTGTGACGAAGTCCTTGCAGCTGCTGGAAAGGAAAACTGTTCAGAGTTGGGGTGTGCCCCGGTTCTGGGAGTGCGTGAAGATGGAAACAGGGCTGGAAATGCTACCTTCAATTCATAATTCTCATATGTTCATACGGCAGATCAGTTCAAACTCGCTTTAAATCTCAACGCTTTGTTTTGACCGTGTGCCCCTTTCTCCAGCAGGATGTCCGTGTCGGTGAAAGGCCTTTCCTGTTTGGCTTACCTTGCTGCAGGGAAAGTGAGCCCCGGGCTCCTCCATAGTGACCTTGCGGTGAAACAAATGGAGGGAGGGCATGGCTCACGTCTTCTGAGGTCAACCCAAACCTTAATGCAACAGGGCAGGCACCTAAACTATCAGACTAGACTAAACAGGGCTTTGAGTGGTTTTGATTTGGCTGTGTCTGCATGGGTTTATCAGTCCCGTATTTGTTCTGCCCTTGGTTTCAGTCTGAGACACCTCCAGGCGGATCTGTGATTTTAGGCAAATTTTGCTATTCCTTAGCTTCCTTATTTAGACCCTTTCCAAAGGGAGAGGAGACAAGTCTCTTCCAGATGAAGGGCTGAGATGGGAGTGTTGAGATGGTGTTTCTTTGCCCTTACACACTTCGATACCAACGTTTGTTTTCAGGTAAGTTATAATCGATGCTTTATCCAAAGCTTGCAGCGCTGTGGCAGAGGTAACCTCAAGAGGTCAAGTCCGGCACAAGGCACAGTGAAGGCGCCACGCGTTACACAAGAGCATCTGTGTGCAAGTAGTTCTCTCCCCGTAGTGCTGGACAGATAACGACTGTTTTGTCTTTGTGGTGTCACGGCGGGTGTCAGGACAGGAGCTGGGGAGTGGTTGTGTTGTTGTGGGGGAAAGCTGGCTCTGGTCTGCGTTGCTCTTCACGTACGCGGAGTGTTCTGGCGTGTCCCCTTTGTCACTTGCAGAACAGGCTTCTTCGCAACAGCCTTCGGTGACGCTGCTCCCAGAGCCGCTTGCATAATGGCACATCTTGATGAACTGATTGCCGTGTTACTGCAAACAAGCTCTAATCTTATTAGCAGGCTGCGCAAGTGACATCTTAACTCTTCTCGCTCGTGCTGTAGATACAGACCTTCAAGTGCATTGTCCCATAGGTGCAACGTCTGTGATAAAATGCCTTCGTACAAACAGAAGTGGTGCTAGGCAGCAGTGCCACACGAAGCAGGGAGGGCTAGAGGCACTGTAACTTTTTGTAGGGGATATACTCTGAGACAGTCTGCATGGCAGCCTATGTATGAGAAACCCCGTGTGGTTACGGGTATGCAAAGATAGGTCAGCAGTGGTAGACTGCTGCTGTGATTGCTTTAATTCTGACTCTTACACTGCTCTGGGTTGCTAAGCCAGGGAAAGTAAAGCATGCTAGGGGTATATTGGGTGAGTTATTGTTCCTCTTTGCCACAGTAATTTGATAATTAGTCTACTTTTATGGTCTCGTCCAAGAAGCTTGAACAGCCCTGTGCTTCTCGCTTTCTCCCAAGGGAGACATCAGCGCTGCTCTTCTGCTCCGCAAGTGGAGGGGAAGGGGGAGTTGGCAGGCTGTGCTGCAGGTGTGCGTGAAATCTGGGGGGATTGTAAGAAGAAGAGTTAGACCTAAAAGTAGGACTTGAAAGATTTGCAATAGCTCTTCCTTTTGAGTTAGACCTTTGGCTGACTTGCTATGAATTGGTTCTGTTATGTTCACAGAGAAGTTATGGAACTTGTGTCCCCGACATCTCTTGTGTTAAACTTGCTATCTGTGCATTGGAAATTGTTTTTTGTTTTTTGTTTTTTTGTAATTCTGCAAGTCTGAATGAGATCCCGAATTGTGCATCACCTAAGATTATGCTTCATCTAAGATTTTGATGAGTAGGCTGTTGTCTTTCAGCAGGGATCTGTTACCACATTAACACTGATATATTTGAAAGAAAGATTGAGGTGTAAACTTCCAATTCCTTAAGTAAAACATATATACTTATATTTAGGTATAAGTATATAGATATATCTATATATGACTTGCTTGGAAGTAAATTAAAGAGTTTGTTTGTTTGTTTGTTTGTTTTTTTCCGGCATAGATGTGCTTGGTTTGTTTCCCTAAATGTTCTTGTACTCATTGATTGTTTTTGACCTTGAAGTAAATTGCGGGTGAGATGCACACGTTTTGTGACGTTAACATATTTTTATTCTCTGACTTAGCATCTTTATCTGTCAAAAAATTGCAACAAGATAAAATAATTTCAAACTCTCTTCTTTCAAAGGAGCTTTTGTTTTGTGCTAGTGATCTAAATTGCTATGAAACAACTCGGTGTACTGCTCAGAGCTTGCTCTTGAGGTTAACTCAGACTCCTCCTAACTGTTTCTTTGTTTCATGTGTCTCCTTGTGCTTGCTCCAGATTTGTGGATATGCCCTTAAACTGGGTGCTTGTATGTGCCTTATATAACTTAGTTGTTCTGTTCTTGTTGCCTTTTTTCATCTTATTTCTTCTGGAAACAGTGCTAAAGGAATTCCATTTTCTGCATTTACACTTGCCACCTTCTGTTCTGTTTGCAGTACTTAAGAAGGAACTTCATTTATTCATCTGCTAGGGAGTTCTTTCAGCGAGGAGCATGATCCGGCAGCTATGATCCTTTGAGAAAGTCTCTGACGAGAATGATTCAACCCGGGAATGAACAAATGCTAAGCAACGCTGTTTATCTTATTTTGATATTCAAGAGGGCCAAGAGTTGCTGGAGTGTTTACAATAGATTTGCTGTGTGTTGGCAGTATCTAGGAACAGATCAAACACTACTCTGAGATTTCATATCCTAGCCCAGGACTGGTGAGCCACCAACACTCAGTCAGCCTTTAAGGGCTACCAATGCTCTACACAGAGGGGATTTGTAGAAGAAATAGGAAAATGAACCATATAAGGTCCACGCCAGTCTAGTTTTGTTTCTCTTAACTGCTATTAATCCTGTAAAATCAGGCTAGACTGAATGTGTAGGTGAGCCAGGTGGATGAATCTAGAACCCTACTCCAATTAGCTCTCTTAAACGAGAGGAGGAGATGGTGTTGGGATGGTCAGTCTTCCCAGAGTCATTCCTTAGCGGTTGCCCTTAGCTAGATCTTTCTACCCAGTTCGCTCCTCTGTTGGGTTAATTTTTAAATCTGTATGATGTTAAGCTTTTTTGTAATGCTTACAGTGCATCTGAGACAACTTGATTATTCCACTTTGCCCAGTTGCAGCTGAGCAATTAACATTTTAAGCCAACAATCTACACTTGAAATCTAAACTGTTGCTATGTTTATACGTCATGGATTGCCCTTTGTTGACTTGGGAATGCAATGAGGAAGAACAGTCTCGTAGGTGCACTGAATCTGAAATTAACCTTCCACTTGGCTGGTTGGATTTGTAAAGCACTGTGCAGCGTGTTCAAGAAAAAACAGACCAGAGAATAAAGCATTTTCTAAATTTTAAGGTCTGACTCCAGCTTTGGTGTTGTCCCATCTCACAGGGCAACAACAACAGGAGGTCGGGACTTGTAGAGCTGGGCTTTGGATCCTGCTAACGCCGTGTAGGGTTGCTGTGTGTTGGTGAAACAAGGCACAGAGCGTCACGCTGTGGGGATGTCGAGAAGAAAAGTTCAATTGGCCTTTGGGCTGTTCAACCCACAAACAGTTCAAATATGGCTCTCCTGTAGGAGACATGCAGTGTGATTAGCAGTGGAGCCTGTTGATGCAAGGACTCCTAGCTCACCTGAATGTCCTTCCAGTGGAAGGAGGCAAAATAACAGTGGATTGTACAGAAGTAAGAGTCGCAGTGGGACGTGGGTGCTTACAGCAGTTCCCTGGTGTCTCACAAAGCCACATCCTGGCTCCATGTTATGTTGTCATGATACGGAGCTGAAGGTGCTGGTAGACCCGAAAGAGCCGGTGGTAGAAGTGCAGCCTGAAGATCTGGACTGTAGGGATGTTGTGACCCTTCTCAGACGTACACCAGGAATCTGCCCTAATGCTTTGGGTGGGCATTTCTTCACTTGGTCCTAGCATCTCCTGGACAAAGCTTATATTTAGAATCTGGTGTCTGGATAAGTTGTGTGGGATATCTGACCTAAGTCACCCTTTGAAAGAGCTGAAGATCATAAATATGGCCTTAAATTTTTGTTCTTGGTTTTTGTTTTTGCTTTTTAAAGTTTTTTCAGGCAGGCCTGTGGCAGGTTTTGGGTTTGCCATAGCTCCAGGTGACACAGGCTTGCTGCAGAGGGTGTGCCAGGGTAGGTGCTGCTGGGTCTGCAACCGGGATGTAAATGCTGTTCTGGTGTGAATTGCCAGACGCCTCTGGGATGCCAGATGAGCCTGCTCTAAATGAGGCTGAACACGAAGGAGAAGTACCTTTTAGAGCTACTTTGATCTGTGTAACGTAGATTCTGAAGTATACTTAGATATCCACTGCACTGCACGATCCCACCAGTGTAGCGCGGCAGCTTATGGCGAGAGGAGTAGTTACGTGCCTGCTAAGTGCCTTCAGCAGAGCAATTAGGGCAGCTTGTAAGGCAGCTCTTCAGCCTGTTCAGTGTTACGCGTTGAGAGACTGCTCTGCAGTGCAAACTTGGCTGTGTCGGTGCTTCTGGAAGTGATGCTGGCCAAAACCACGTCCCTCAAAGTGATCAGAAATTCTCTTCCTAAACTCATGTCGCAAGTGGTGATCCCTGACTGTCCTATAACATCTTAACAGGACGTCACGGCAATGATGTACTGAAATAAGCTTTTTGATGGTAGCAGGGTAGCTTTGTTTAAACCTAATCCTCTTATAAGAAGGCTGGCAGCCAAATGCGAGGAGATGCAGAGACGTACAGGAGTACTGAAGAGTCGATGTAAGCAAAGTCATCTAAAATTTTAACTCCTAATCTTAGTTTTAATTTTAACTCTTAGCTCTTTATCCTAGTGGGTAAAGGCATAAGTATAAGGTAAAATAATGATTTAGGATGGTAGCTGTATGAGAGCTATGAAAGATGGATGTGAACTATGAAGGTTAAAAACCAATAATAAAATGTTAGATTGAATATTTAAGTGCTCCACCATGCTGTGAAGTGGAATCTCAGCTGCAGGTCTGTTCATCCAGGAGTAGGAAGGGAAAAAAGATGTGGATGGATAGCAAACAGAATGCCTCTGCCTTTGTCAGAGGTGGGCTGTGTGGTGCAATAGCTCTTTTCAATTTTTAACTTTTGTGTTCCTGTAAAACAAACGAAAGACTTACTATTTGTGTTCTCCACTCTGTTGCTGCCTCCAGATGTTCTGCAGTGATGGTTATCGCTGTAGTTTTGACCTTTAGAAGAGAAAGGCTGGCTGCATGCATGCATGTTAGGAAAGTATAAGCAGTGTATGTGTGCACATGTGTAAATATAAGAGCAAAATAGCCTCTACCGCATGCCTCTTAGTTTTTAGATCTTCACATTTGTTATTTTAAGACTTGAAATGCTTCTTATAATAGCAGTTCATGCCAGAACTGCTAGTAATGGCTTTCCAGAATGAAAGGAACTAAAACTTGCAAGATATTTTTCATCAGTAACTTTCTTAGTCCTTCTACACTCGTGATGTTAATTTAATTTTGGTGGTGGTTTAGTTGTCGTGTGCTGTCAAAGCATAAGACTTACCTGGTTTTCTTTTGTTTGTTTTGTCGTGTGACTGGAAAGCAATTCTGTGCTGTGTTTTGTAGTGGTGGCTGTTCATAGTTATTCTTGGAACATTTTTCAAACCATCCCGTGTTGGCATAGTGTGCCGTCTCTTGATTTTTTGTGTTCCTAAGTTAAACCGTTGAGGTGTTTATATAAGTAGGTTACTCTTACACCCACTTCTTTTTGTCTTTAAAAAGATACACAGCAGGATTTAAAGGGCTTACAACCCTTTGAAGAGAAGAAAAAAATCATTTTAAGAGAGGCATTTCTTTATGAAATGATGAGAAACTCACAGCTTCCTTTAGGGATGTTGAAAGCTTAGCTGAACAATGCCAGTCAGGACTTTGGCTGTCCATGAATTACTCAGCAGGGTGGTAAGAAAATTCTGTACGTTTGGGTTTCCCAGGACGCTTCCACTGTTTCACAGCCAAAAAATCTGGTCTGGGCAGGAAATGAGGGCCTCAAACATCTGAGTTGTTTATTGCATGAACTGAACTGCAGGGCACAGAGCTGTGTCAGATTTTGCATACAGGGGACAAAGCTACAGAGGTTCATGTGCTGCGGCTGGGAGTTGTCAGACTTGCCAGATAGGCAGAGCACGTGTGCAATGTTTGAAACGTCTTGGTTGTCTGGGGGTGTAGAGAGCATATGTGCAAGCTTACAGGGGGATCTTGGAAGCAAGTTGGGAAATGCAGGAGGTATCTTGGAGGTTGCTGGAAGGACAGCATAGGAAGACTTGTGCCGATATTGTGTCCGCTCATGTGCTTGGACAGTAGTTGTGTGTTTTTTTTTTTTCCCTGCTCTGGTGGATTTGATCCCAACCTTGTCTGTTATTGCCAAAGACTAACAAAAGGAAGTGTAGGACTTAACTCTGTTTGGCTTTTACTGCAGCCATTAATCAAAAAGGATGTATTGTGAATGCCGTACCTGAATATGTGTAGCTTAATCTCTCTTCCTTATCTCTTCCTCTCCCAGTACCAGACATTGCCCTTGCAAAATGAGCCAGCTTCCTCAGAAGAGTCCTTTGGCATCCCCGTTGTCAGAGGGCATCACTTCCAGGGTAGATTCTTTGGACAACTTGTCAATGGACAGTTTTTGGCTGGAAGTAGAGAACATTAAACAGAGCACTGAAGCCGAGCAAGAGGAATGCAGCCTTGCAGATGTCAAAGCACAAGAGGGTAGGTTGCCAAAAACGTTGGGAGTGAGGGGAGGAAGGAAGATGTTTGTCTTTGAAAATTTTCTTATGCACCTGAATGGTTGAAAAGCATGATGGCATATGGTTAGAATGTTACCTGTCAAGTCACAGTTATATTTATTTAGATATTTTTTTTCATTGGATGATGGTTAATTCCTCACAGAAGAGGAATGCTAGCCTTACCTAGTTTCAGCTTCTGAAAAAAAGCTGACTGAAGATTGTTGGGAAGTACATTCATGGCTCCAGACTTTTTAAAGCAGCCACCACTAAGTGTGGGTGCCCTCATTCCTTGTGCACTAGCTGTGTGCTGAGCATGCTTTGACAGCTAACAGCATTTAGGAAGGATTTTTTGTGTACGTGGTCCTGAGACTTTATCATAGTGGCTTTTACAAGAGCTGCCTTTGTGGAAGGCAGACTTCCCCCTCTGATTCTCTGTTCAAGAACCGTAATAAACGCTGAGAATGACAAGGGTACATCCACACAAGATTTTTCTGATACTGCTTTTAATTTTCTTTTCTTTTAAAGATCACTTTATGCATGTGGAGTGTTTCAGTTGGGCTTTCTAGAGCATTGATTTTTATCCAGGATTTTGGAATAATTGGAGTCTGTACCAATTGTCTTTTGACATGAAAGTTAAAATAAATATCCTGGGGTGTTGGAGGACTGATGAGCACCAAGCAGTTCCACAGTTGGGGGACACACATTTCCTGTGTCATTCTGGATGGTGGGATTGCAGCCTGCACAGCCTACAGCTGTTCTTCTGGCCTGATACTGAGAAGGATCTATGAGCGTAATGGAGAAATGTTTGAGTGAAAGTTCTGGTGTGATGCTATATTTGGGAAGGGTAAATAACTATGCTGGGTTCATAAAGGGGCCCTGGAGAGTAGGACAGGAAGATAATCTGTGCTGGCCATAATGGGCAAGACACTGAACATCAAGGCCCACTGTCAGTGTCCCTGCATCAAAGATTTAAGCTTGTTTTTTAGAAGTGGAAGAGATACAAAAGTGACTCAGAAACTGACTGCGTCAGGGAGGAGACTGGAAAAGAGGGCATGCCATTAGATGAAAGGGTGTCTAGGATATCCGAAATACTGATATGCTAGAGGCAATTTGATTGCTGTGTGTAAGCAGGGACACAAAGAAAAGTTTCCTGTAATGCTGTGCGTTAATCTTGTAGGTAAGAGCTAACTGCTTAATTGGCACTTGTAACCAGATGAACTTGAAGTAACGCTCCTGGTAGCGAAGCCTTCCTGGCAGGCCGGGGAGGGCAGCGCCGTGTGCTCAGCCTCTGGGTGCCTTCTGGGAAGGAGTTTAGTCAGTGAGCCTTGTGCTCGAAGCGTAAGTAATGAGGGGAAACTTGAGGCTGGCCTAAATGCAGGAGGCCAGGCTGGGCTGGTGCCTCCTGGCTTTGTGTCTCTGCAGCCTCCAGGCGGAGCCAGGTGAGGTGGCCGCGCAGCTGGGCCGCTTCAGGCCAAAGGCACTGCCGCTGTTTGCATAAAGGCGGAGAAGCTGGGCTTGGGCAGCAGTTAATAGCTCTGTCTGGAGCCGGTGACGAAGCGCTGATAACCATCACGGCATGGAGACAGCATGGAGGCTTCGTGCAGATAAGGCAGCGCGAAAATGCTGACCCAGTTGGAAGGTGATGAGCCTCGCGTGAGGGGTGGCGAAATGGGAGGCTGCTCGTGGCCTCCCACTGACAACTGGTCAGCCTGTAACCTTGGGGAAGAACTGGGTCAGCAGGAAGGTGCTGGGGTTTGATGCTTGTGGCCTCACCCACAGCTGAAAGGGGCAAAAACTGGCTTTTTTCTCCAACAGTAGTGTAGTTTTTTCCTAGCCGCTTGCTCCAACTATCTCCAAGGCCCATGGTACAACAGATGTATGTGTTGTGTGTGGTGGTGGCACCAAAATATCTGTTAGTATCCCCATAACATGCAGTCATCTCTGAGAAATGTCTGCAAAGACTGTTTCTTCTCTTCCTCTGAAAAATAAGTGGGAAATTGCACATAATGTTTTGTCTGATATCGTAGGATGTTTAGCTGTTGTTCCATTTTTTGGAAACTGAACATAATTATTATGAATACTAGTTTTGGTTAGCTCATGTTTCAAGTAAGTTCTTGCAACTGGTGTTCTTTAGTTTTGCATATCTATTCCCATTTGTGCCTCCTTCCCCAAATGTTGCTTGCCCAGCTCTCAAAAGGCAAATGTTAAAAACTCTCCAGGCTTAAATCTGTAGCCAGACTGCTATGGACTTCTCAATTCTGGCCTATTCCTCTCTCATTTTCCTCTTCTTCCCATAACTAATTTTACTGTTTTCCCTTTGTGGTACTGGTAAACATAATTGGGCCAAAAATATTAAATTGAGAAATTAACATCTGAGGTGCTTTGGCATCAGATGGAGCAGTAGGCTTAAACGGATGTCCGATTTATGGTCTTCTGCTTAGTATTGTGTATTAGATTAGTTTCCTGTTATGACTGGATTTGGATATTTTCAAAATTTGCAAGCAATACACTAACTTCCTGTAGTTCCCAAGGACAAAATAAAGAAGTCATTTGCATGCTGTGATTCTGTGAAACCACGGATGTAGGACAAATAGCAGTATAGGGGGAATTCATAAATGTGATTGAGTCCCAACCCTACACACGCATGAGTAGCTGTAACCAAGTGAGCAGTGCCAGTGGGGATGCTTTTAACTGCTAAGCTTTTGGAGAACTGGACGTGACAAGTGCCCAAAATCAATGTGGGAGAGCTAGCCAGTTGGCTAGAAGTCTGGCTCTATTTACTCTGGTGTAATGCTGAATAGAGTTCTGTTTTCATGCAACTTGCAAAAAGATATTGTCACTCCAGTAAACTCCTCAGCCTTTGGAGCGTGCTCCTTCCATTCTTAGGTGCAGTGACAAAACAGTAGTCTCTCCAGAAAAATTAAACGATTTAATCTCATAAGAAGATCTGTGTGGCTTTTATTGATGCAATAATAATGAAGTTTTGCCCAAGCAGCTGTGATAGATAAGAAATACCAGTCTGCATCAAAAAGAAAGAATGGGAATGAACTATGAACATTTCAGTCCGTTCAGTTTCGTTTTTTTTTTTCTTTTCCTGGTATAACCTTAGGGAGAGCTGTGCTGGAGTTGCCTGCAGTGAATGATTGTGGTACTTAAAACTGAAAAGGTAAAGGCTCTCTGGTGTTCACACTATTAAAGTTGAAGCCAGCTGCTAAATTGCTGCTTTTATCCTTGGATTTCAAGTAGTTGCCATGCTCGGGGCACTTTCCCATTTGCGCAAAAGGCACATCCTATAAGGGAAAAAATGTCTTCCGTGTTTGAAGTGCAACTTTTGTATTGAGGATTGGCATGGGGTTGAGCTTGTTTGAATAATGCTGCTGTTACTGTCTCCAGGCTTGTCACACTTTACTTTGGAACTGGAATGGTCTTTAATTTTAGAGGTGTTTTGAGTAGATACAGCCGTAAGTGAATGCATAGAGCAAGAAGAATACTTTTGTCTAACGTCTGTGTGGGTAGCAATCCACTTAAAAATATAATACAGTAAAGGAGCAATGACAGTGCATGCAAATAATTCTGCAAGTGTATTGAATAAAATCCATTTGAAGCTATCAGACTAGTATCTGGATTTTTTTTAAAGTTGATACTGAGGCATGCAGATGGATAAATAATAATTAAAAGAAATGGCCAAATGATTGGGAATTGTATGAAAGCCAAATGGGCAGTGTTAGATGTTGTGTGGTTTCTCACAGACCTTTTGTATGCTGTCAGATGTCCCTTTGTGCCCAGGGAGGCAGTGCTGTTCGCTCTGACTTACCGTACTGGTGTACTTGTGCCTGCTGCCACAGCTCCCCTTTGCATGGATAGTCTGTGTGAAGGCAGATTTCAGCAAGTACAGTTGCGTTTCCTCCCATATCCTGTGAAAGCCCCCACTGGGTTCAGTTCCTCTTGCAGTCCTCGTGCTAATGCCATACAGTCACTATTGTGCGCCTTCTGCCCAGCTCTCTGCCCAGCACGTGTATTACCAGGGTCCTGGTAGCACACATATCTCAATAGTCTTTTTCTCCTCAGCCTAGGTGAGGAAAAAGGAGTGTGTGGACAGTTATAACAACCTGAAGTGCTGTCTTTTGTCTGGCTCAAGCCTGGTACTCAGCCAGCTACCCGGGAGCTTCCAGAGTAGCCTGGGCTTCCCACAAAAGAAGTGACTCTCAGTCATTGCCACCCCAGAAAGGGAATGGCTCAGGCTTCCGATTTTCTGATGTTTCAAGAACTCACATTGCTCTTCTTTCTTTTCTTGCTCCCCCTTTTCTTCCATTGTCTTGCAGAGGGAGAAGCTGAAGCTGAGTGGCTCCAGGATGCGGGTCTGTCAGACCTCATCAAGGACCATGCCTCAGAAAATGACAACGTGGTGCTGCTCTCCACCCTGACGAAGACTCAGGCCGCTGCTGTGCAGCGAAGGTTAGATACCTATTCCCGGTCTCGGAGGAGGAACAAGAAGCATCCCGTGCGTGATGTTCGAGACATTTTTGGAGTGGTCGGCTCTGGGGTATGTTGATTGAGTGGAATCTCCCGAAAGGTTTTGTTGTACTGTGGTAGCAGCCTCAGCTTGCTGCACCTTGGGCTGCTTCTGTTTCCAAAATAGATGGCTTCATCTTTTAATCTGAAATGAAGCTGAGATTGCAGAACTTCTGCATCCAGGTTGCAGGACTGAGAAGAAACTACTACAGAACCTGCAGTTCTATAATCTTCCTAGAGACTGCCGGAAGAAACGCTTTGTGTAGCACCTACAGCACTGCAGCCTCATGGAGCTCTGATATCGTTTGGAGCCCTCTTGTGTTTTCTTTATTCCAGTGACATTTTATTCCAACTGCAAGTTCTTCTTAAATTCCTCAATTGAAATTCAGCAAGTTTTTAAACTTGCATATTAAATAGAAATCTGTTGTACGCTCTATTGTATGGGAATGAAGATTTTTAGCTCTTAACCTGAAGTGCTCACTCACTACATTTCTCATATTTGCACTTGAAAATCTGAGCAACTAAATCCAATCTGATAAAGTGACATTCTGGTGTGAATTCGTTACAGATGCTAAATTGAGTGGTTCTGCTTTCGTGGTAAGCTCATCAGTTGTATGCCTACTCTAAATACATACATCTGTACATATATTATATAATATACATATATAATATACATATATATTAATCTGTACATCTTCTGTACAGATTAACTTCTGTCCATCTGCAATGACTTTGCACAGGTTCCTTTTAGCTTTCAGTCATCTGTCCGCAGCTCCATGTCATGAACAGGTTCTCAGAAAGTTGCTAACTTCTGGTAACAGAATATGCTTTCTTGTATTCTGGCTAGTTCTAGCAAGAGTAAGGTTTTCATTAGTAGAATTAACTGCCAAATGTCTCTTCATACTTTAAAGATGCACTTCTTTCTAGACCAGAAGAGGCAGGTTACCATAAAGGCTGCAATGGGAAGCTTTTAGGTGCTGACGTGTGACTAGATCCTGTGCAGTTTGCTCCATACTCTGTTTGTTAGCCCCTCAAAGTATAAACCAAAAAGAAATTGGCTGCTGATCGTGAGGAAGTAAGACTTGCTTTCATGGTGTGGAAATTCATCATAAATACCATCTGTGAAAGTTGTCTATTTTTCACCTGCCTGTCAAATCCCCTAATTGTTATTCTTTTAATAATTCTTAGTTTCAGAGCAGTCTTAGTGTCCTGACTTCAGCAGCATTTTCTCAAAGTTGCAAGCAATGTCAGGTGTTCTTTGTTTTTTTGTTTTGTTTTGTTTTCTACCAAAATCAGGTTGTCATTATAATGACTTCTGTTCAGCTTTGTGTAATTAACAATGTTTTGATTTACTTTTCAGGAGACGGTAGCAGACAAAGAGGAGTCCAGCCCAGACCAGTTGTGGCACAATCTACGGACTTCAAATGTTCAGAAACGTAAGAAGGAATTTTTAATTGTACAGTAGGATTGGAAATGGGGTGTAGGATCTGAAGTGGGGCTGGAACTGAAAGGGAAGTTAGGCTAATCTGGACTCTGAACTTGAGCATCTCTATCTCCAATATTAGCTGTTACCATTGAGTAACATGTGGTATCTATACAATATACTGCTGTCAAGAAAGGCTGAAACATTGGCCTTGTGTTGTTGTGGTTTTTTTTTCTTTTAAATGCAAGCTTACAAAATTTGCTGAATTTAGTAAACTTTTCAAGGGCCTAGTGTTGTTAGGAATTAGCACTCAGTGATAACTTTCAATCTTCAAGAAAGCAATTAAAAAAGCAAAGATCATAAAGTGAAATCCTATAAGCACTGTACACAGTTGCATGAAGAGAAGTTACCACAGGTATGTCCTTTAATTTAAAGCCATGCTCATGTCTTACTACTGACCTGGTGTTCATAGTTGTAATGTTAAGGCTTTAAGCACTGTGCTATGACAGCACTCTTTTCAAATGCTAATATGATCCTTTTTCTGTTTCCCAAAAGCAGTTGACTCCAAACATGTATTAAATGGCTATTTTAATGCACTTTTTTTCTAAGCTTCACCCTTTTAGCTTTCTGAAATTCAAGGTGTTTTCTCCTCTGTAGCAGAAACCCAGGATTACTCCTGCACAGTTCGAAACTCTGGAAAAGAGGAGGTGTTCAACATGGACATTGCCTACTCAGAGCAAGCAGCTGTCCTGCTCAAAGGATCGTTCCTGTCTGAATCCAGGAGAATAAAGGATGGAAATGCCCTAATTGTAAGCATAGGAAGAATTTTTCATGTTAGAGCTTAATTAGCTTCTCTTCTTGCCCAGATGGGTGCGAGACATTTGATTCAATTGTATGATCAACTCTTGGAAACGTCCTCCATAGATAGTGTTGCAACAGGCCTGTACTATTTGAAGAGTAATACTGAAAAAGGGACATATTTATTGAACTATGGCTTGAGTAGAAGTAGGAGTAGTTTTGTTTATTTGCATAGTGTTGAAAATAGGAGAATGCATAAATGCTTAGTGATAAAGAATGATAAAAATGCAACAGAACTTGATAATCACTAGGATCAGTGGAGTTGCTTGTACTGAACCTTTTGTGTGTGTGTGTGTGTGTTTTCCTTTAGAAATTTAAAATCCACAAGGGCAGACTGGGAGTGACCAGGGTTGGAGATCTATCTGCTCAGGACATGAAGAAGATCCCCACGCTGGCCCTTATTGAACTAACAGCTCTTTGTGATGTTCTAGGCTTTGAGCTGAAGAGAAACAAGGCAGCAAAACTGAAAACAACAGGTTAGTTGTATGTTTTCTTGATTTTTATTTTTTGTGCCCACCCCTCTTTTTTTTAGTTGAGATCTTCTTACAAATTTGTTTTTCAAGTGGTAGAACAAAGAGGGTCTTTGATAAGAAACCTTGTGACATGTGTTTTTGCATTATTTTCTTCTGGAATCACTGGGTTATGATATCAAGACCTACTATCACCTTTACATCTATCATGTAAATTTGTCCTATTACCTGTTCTTCTCTTTTTCTCCAGAACTTATAAAATGTCTGTAGTGCTGGAAGTATCCCTGACACCTGTATTAACAGTGGTATAGACTTAAAACATGTTTCTATTGTAGAGAAAAGACTCTTTGGAGTTCCACTCAATGCTCTGCTGGAAAACGACCAAAAACTGCTTCCTAACACTAAGGTCCCTCTGTTACTCCAGGCAGTAAGTTTTCTTGATTTCATTCATGCTTTTGCTCCTCAAAGCTGGGAAACCTTTGAGGCTTGTGATAAGGAAGGGCTGACTTCTTATCCTCTGTACCTAAGAGCTTTCTTTTTTCCCCTTTTAATAGCTGCTATCTTGTTTGGAAAAGAGAGGACTCGAAACAGAGGGCATTTTGAGAGTTTCTGGGTCCCAGACTAGAATCAAGGTATGAGCTCTTTACCTTTGAAAATACTGGTAGTGATCAGGGAGCATGTTGCTGAAGCAAGTCTCTAAAAAAGGTCTAACTTAAATTGTTTTGTCTCCCTTCCCCGTACAATTAGAAGTGTCCATTACTGGGAGATCTGGGAATGTCTGTCGTTGAGGATATCTGTGGTCTTTTGACTTCATGGGTTGAATTAGTGTTCAGCTAAATAATTTCTATTGTATTTGCTTACTGAAGCTTGTAATAAATTCCATCTTTTTTTTTATAGAGTCTGGAACAGAAGCTAGAAAGGGACTTCTATACTGGCCTTTTCCGCTGGGATGAAGTCCACCAGAATGATGTATCTGGGCTACTGAAAAGATTCATAAGAGAGCTGCCTGCCCCGCTGCTGACAGCAGAGTATCTTCCTGCTTTTGCTGCTGTACAAAGTGAGTCCCTCTTTTGGCTGTTTAGTGCCAGTTTTCTGGTTTGTACTTTTCTAGTCCTGGGCTCTCCTGTCAGGTCTCTTGTTAGCAAGTGGATTTCCTGGGAATACAGAGCATGATACGCGCTATAGATGGTCAAACTCAGTTTGCTGGGTGTTATATATACTATTATGCATCAACCTCAATGTATTAGTCACTAGTTCTTGGTTGTACCCAAAATCTTTGTGGAGGAACACTGTCCTGAGTAAGTTAGGTTACTACATTTGAGGCTGCAAGGTTACTATGTGAATTAGGAGAACCTAATTTAAAAAACTAAAAAGAATGTGCAGACTGAGCTGTGACAACTGGCCAGGTTGCATGGTCTTGGACCATCTGCAGCAGTGCAAGACAGTGCATCTTATTCTGAGGTTTGTGCCTCAATAGGTGACTTGAATGTTTTGAGCCAACTGTGTGTGCAATTTTTTTTGGATAAGAAATAAGTGGTGGGGTCTACTAGGTTACACATAATACCAGAAAGTCTTAAAAAAAAATCAGTCATCTGGAACAAAAGTGATTCACTTTATAAAGGCTGTATGAGCTTGATTTACTTCTAGGATTTGAAACCTTGTTTTACAGATGACAAACGCTACAAAAAGGAATTGCCTTAGCCCTGCTCTCAGTCTACGTGACTTGAGAATTCAATTTCCATTCTTGAAAAGGATGGTATCAGAAGCCTGAATCTGTCTTTCCCTTTCTAGATATTCCAGACCTGAAGCAAAGACTGCAAGCTCTGAACCTCCTGATCTTGATCCTGCCTGAGCCTAACAGAAACACGCTAAAGGTAAGTCTACCTGTTCTTGATTTAACTGGAAAAACATGTTCTCATTCCGTGTTTTTGTTCAATGAACTCAGCTTTTGTAAAAGGGGAGTATAAATAACACACTACTTAAATGGCTTGAGCACAGAAACTTGTGATGGAGGAGAGTAAGCAAATCTACACGCTGGGAAGTGAATGTAAACTGTAAGCACAGTCTGCCTTTCGGGTACAAATGCAAGAGCAGTAGGAATGCATGTGGTCTTAGGGGGATTTTTACACCATTTTCAGAAACATGTTCTTTCTTTTCAGTGTACTGAAGCACTTCGTTATGGAGTGGAAGATGTTTAGGTCTCATCTTAGTGCACCCTCTCTTATGATTCATGAACTGGACAAACCATCTCCCTGCTCGCTGTAGTTTTTGTTGCTATTCTATTATTAGAACTTGGCCACTGTACTTCCTGACTAGAGAGTTGGATTTTTTCATGAATATCTAGGAAAAGGTGCTGATTAGATGATCTCTCCAGCAATTGTCACTAGTTTCTTGATTACTGTTAGGAGTTAATATCTTAAGTCTCTTTCCCTCTCTTCAGGCTCTACTTGAATTTCTCAGCAAAGTGGTTGCCAGGGAGAACAACAACAAAATGAATCTCTGGAACGTTTCCACAGTCATGGCCCCAAACCTGTTCATGCACAAAGGCCTGCCAAACAAGATCCCTGAAGGGAAGGAGAAACAGCTAGCAGAGGGGGCAGCTGATGTTGTGCGGATGATGATCCACTATCAGGATTTGCTCTGGACAGTAAGTTGCACAGGTGTTTTGCAGTATGGTATAGCAGTGCCTTGGTCTGGGTGGAACTGGGGTAGGGAATTGGGATAGGCTTGGAAATTTCAGACAAATTGATTGTTTCCAGACAAAGCTCTTGTCTGAATTCCAAGATTACCTGTTTTGAAGGCATATAGATATTTCATCTGGTTAACAGGCTTCATAAAGCGATGTTTGAGTTTCTAAATGGCATCCTCACCTCTGCTTGATTTGTTTTAATTCCTATTTTCTCCCTTCTTCCCTGCCCAGGTCTCCTCTTTTCTGGTAGCTCAAGTGAGAAAACTCAATGAGAGCAATAGTAAACGGTACCAGTTCTGTGACAAACGGATAAAAAATTTGTTGCGGAAGATTCATGCTGATAAAGACAAGGTGGAAAAGAACCAGGCAGAGGTGAGATAGAGCTGGTCTCTTTCACAAGTGCCAAATCCTTTCCCATTATAATATTTTCATGAGAACTTGAAAAAGTCTAAAGAGTGGTGCTTTTTACAGTGCAAGAGGGAGAACAATCTGCAGCATCCCAAACTCTTCTAGCCAGATTGTGGCAACAGCTGACCCTAACAGCAAGCGTATTGATTAAATCTGAAACTACAAAATACTGTTAAGATGTTGCATGTTTACAGGAGAAGGGGGAAGAGATCAGGAGCAGAAATGCTGGATTTAATCTCACATGAACAGAATTTACATAGCTTTAGGTGTCCCATGGATTTAGACAGACATGTCTACCAGGATCATCAGAATTCTTTTAGTGAACTTAAAGCAAAATATTTAGGCTACTACCGTAATGTGAAAGTATGTTTTCAATCATCTTGCAGTGCAATGCTGCTGATCTGTATGGGACAAAGTGAAGGAGAGAGGTGAAACTTCTCTATTTCACCTCTTGTGTTGGTGCTGGCTGAGACTTTTAAACAGATGTTGCTATATGAGTGTCAAAGCTGCAGTCATTCTGCTTTTTTGGTTGCCATGTTTAATTGATTAGTGTACATCTGTAGCAGATAGGTTACATTACACAATGCTGGATTTTAGGTATCACATAGCAGTGGTGGTGATGCTGGGACATGAGCAAAATGAAGCCTGCAGGTAGGAATAACACATGGAGAGCTTAAATCTGCATACCTGAAGAAGTTTGTATTCTCACAAGCCAGTACATCCCTCATCTTTCTGTATCAGTTGGGCTACTGAGATATGCACCTAAAATTTATCCGGTTATGTATGCATGTCACTCTTTTAAAGGCATTTGGGTTTCAGAAAGGATAACTACAATTTAGGCAGCCCAACAGATGACCGAATACTTAGGATTGTGCTAACACTGCTTCCTAGTGGTGTGTAGCACTGTTTTTGCAGAACTAGAATTGCAAAATTAACATGCTTCGGTTTAGATCCAGTTAGAATGGTTCCTTGTTCTGCATAAAAATTCTGAAAAGTTGGTTCATGAAAGCGTTAATGAGAACAGTTGACAAAACAGTACTCAGATTCTGTTCTGTAATAGTTCAGTGCTTCCTTTTTGCAATTATCTTTTGTGATAAAATTCAGTAGTCCGTGTAAGACTGTTCAGTTGTCTAAACATTATTCCTGTTGTTGTATCATTCCATATTCCTGTTTTTTAAATGAATTCTAGAGAAGTCCATCATGCTAGTGCAAAAACACTTTTTCTGAATTTATTCTGCCAAATCCCAATTTCATCAAAACCTGCAAGTGCCAGTACGGTATTTGAACAGCAGAGAGCACTAGCACACACCGAGACCAGTGTTTTTCTCCCCAATCACAACACTGATGCACAGATTATTTATAATGCTCACTTTGATGCTGTTATAAGCTTCCATTCTCTAGTACGTGGAATAAGAAACAAATTCTACGAACAGTTGGCTGGATAAATTTCATTCTTCACATTCTCCAATCTAGTTTGAAACTTGATGTTTTAGCTGGTAACAAAGTCCGTCTTGAAGTGCTTTATTCTTTTTTCTTCTGCTTTTCTTGTTCAGCCTTCCAAGGTTGTGAAAGTCCATGCTTCACTTCTCCTGAAGGATTCACTGGAGGTGCATTTGAACAATGCAACCAGAGTTGCTGATGTCTTGAGGCAGTTTCAGAAGAATTTGTGCCAGAATGGCTGGAATATTGTTAACACAGTCAACCTCCTCAAGTGGCGAGTGGCTTTTTCTCTGCTTATTTGGGGGGGGGGGAGGGAGGGGAAGGAAAGAAAAAAAAGTAGGTTACTATGTTTTCTGTCTTCTGGTGCAGTTGATGTGGTGGAGCAGGGAACTGTTACAAACTGCTGTCTGCTTTTCCATTCTAGATTTTGGGAATGGTATGTTGGGTGGGGCAGACAAATAGTAGTTCAGCTGGGTGATTCCATCACTGTGCTCAGGCTGGCAGGAGGGTGGTGGTTCCCTCATCTGCTGGAAGGCAAATGAACTATTTGCAGTATGTGCAAAGCCTTGCTGGAGGGAAAGGGAAGTGGTGGAATAATGCTGACAATGCAAAATAAACCTTCTCTAGCTCTCCTGGAGAAAAGCATCACCTGTTCCAGGCTACTTGCCTGGAACCAGTATTTCCAATGTGCATAGGTTCATGTAGGGGTTTCCTAAAATAAGCTCTACAGTTCCTTTCTATGCTCCAATGATGAATTGCTGAAGTAATCCCCCAAATGAACAACACAATTCCCTAACCCTGCAGGCATGTATGCAGTATTCAATAGGTGAAATGTTAGCGCATCTCCTGACTGTGTCCATGGGCAGGAGATGCCCAAAGAGGGTGGATGGGGAGTTGGCTGAATACGGGTCAGCTGGCAACTAGTATCTCAATCTCATACAACCTCTAAAGTCTTCCTGCAGATGAGCTTCTCATGGACAGACTGTTGACTGTACAGGAATGCTGACAATGACAGTTGGTATTTATGCCTTTCGTCTTTCTGTTGAAGTGTTTGTATACAGTGTGCTTCTCATTATAAGTAAGGAGTATCTGCCTTGTTCTTTGCACAATTGTGGGTGTCATTTCCAACAACCACATAGTTCAGGAGAATCAGCAAGGTTGCTGAACTATACAGCCTTGTAGCTTCCTTGACCATTGCTGACTTCTACACCGTGAGCGATTCCTTTGGAAGAAACATGACTGAAATACCTAACCTGCCCTTCACAGAGCTTTAACTTCTGTGTTTTTCCTTTCTATAGTAACAACTCAGTGGAGTGCACAAACTTGCTCCTGTATGAAGTGGGAGGCAATATTGGTAAGTCTAGGTGGTAACTGAAAATAACTTTTGATATCCAGTTTTTACGTCTAACTTACAATAGGAGGGAGTCATAAAGATTAGGTGATTTGGAGGGGGCTCCAGAAATGAAAAGGCAAATGAACAAATGTGGGTTAACCGTACCAACAGCAAACAGCAACTGACAGAGCTTTCCTCTATCAATAGGGTAGTGCCATCAATGGAAAGGAAATCTAAATAATAGAACAGTAGATTGGGGGGGTCTGAAAATGGAAAGGAATTCTTATGTCCTGTTACAACTGGTTCTGAAGATTGTTGTCTACTGGAGTGATTTGATTTTCTCTCAGTATTTCTCATAATGGCATCTGTAGAAGGAAAAATCTATCATATCAAATACAACTTGGTCTAGCTACTGGATTTGATCACTAACATATTTCAAAATGCATTTCAATATGCTTTTCAAGAGCTAAGGTTATTGGGTATGAAAGTTAGATTACCTTTCCACAGTTGAAGCTCAGCCTTAATGTGGTTTTAAGAAATACGCATTCCTTTTAACATAAAGAACTAGAACTTTCTCAGATTTGTCTAACCGCTTCTGAATGGTTGTAGTGTTGATATGAATGTGGACAAGTACCAGTCCTTAGGGGGGAAGTAGTAACTATGGGACTGAGAATATAAGAAATGGTTTTTTCTGAATTTCTTGTTCCCAATAGGTGAACGTTGTCTGGACCCAGACACTTACCTCTTAGACTTGTATCATATCAATCCACATGCTGAGTGGATAATTAAGCAAAATCCATCGTATCCTCGGATGTTCTAAGAGGGCATGAACAAAACAAAGAGTTTGGTTGAAGCTTTTGGAAGGCAAGGGAAAGGCATGGAGATGTTCCCACTACAGTCACAGACTGGACAATGCTTGTGTGTTTGAAGGAAAAAAGTTTTATTTACTACTTCCATGACAGCTGGCTGTGAGTACAATAGCCCACATGTAAACAGGGGAGTTGATAAACAGCACCAATTATCCTTACATAGCAGAATTTGCAGGGATATGATTATTCTTAAATGAAATAAAAAGCCCCCCAAAACACCCTGCAAACAAAGCTACAGCAATTATAGAACAATGATGGAATGTAAGACGAGAAACATCTCTTGAAGATGGTAGAACATGTTTGTTTCTTCTGGATTTGCTGTTCTTTGATCACATCCACATTTTGGAGGAGAGACAGTTACATGCTACAGCGGTACTAATCCTCTTGGTAAGATCCACTATTGACTGTTGCACGTTACCAGAAGAAACTGTGATCCTGGGTTTCAGTAATACGATGCTGTTACTTTCTTTGAAGAATGAAAAGGGATGCTTCCAAAAAGGCCAGATGGGATGCGAAGCTGACATCTTGTATTTAATGGCTACAATTGAAAACATATGCAACACAAGTAAAAAATAGAGGCATTTATTTTGCTGGAAAACTATATATCAACAGTTAACCAAGGAAATACTCTGAAGTGAATCTGAGGCTAGTAAGCTGACCTGGAAGGCTCTGTGTGAACATGACTGTTAAAACAAGAACCCTGAGATGTGCAGTGGCTCAAATAAGAGGTCTGTGCCTATATCTGTCTGCTCACTACAGTGGGTACTAAATTGAGCCCTTTACCACTCCGACCACACGTTGTCATCCTGCAGAGCATGGTGGCTGTGGTCTGAAGCGTCAAGGGGAGAGTGAAGCACTTGCACCATGCATTATTACATAATCATCATCTGACCTCAGTTCAAATGAGACTTCACTTGTCGAAAAGGAGTGCAGAAATATTGTTTTATTTTGCAGTGATGCTGAAATACCTCACATGAGGGAACCTACTATGCAGTTACAGGTGGTGGAACATGCACCTTCTGAAAATCCTGACATTTTTTATACTGTTTTTAAACACTGTTGGATATTTATTCATGTGGCAGAAGCAGGGCTGCCCTGCAAGTGTATACTCAAAGTATTTCATTTGCCAAGTCCTAGCTGCACTAGTGACAAGCTCTCCAGTATTATTGCTGATGTTTAACTGAATTCATTTCCACTGCAGTCTGAACTTTCTCTCCCCTCCCCTGTTGTGCTCCCCCCCCCCCCCGCTTTGTTTGGCTATTCCTATTCATTTTCTCAAAGCCCTGATTTGTATTGTAAGAGCACTTCATTCTGTAGTTTGTCTGCATGGTTAAATTCTCTTGGTGAAATAAGATCCTTGAGAAACAGGTGAGCCATAGTTTGTATTCTTTCTAACCTGCTGTGAATATTGTATGAGTGATGCTGAAGTCGTGAAATTATGCATATATTAGTCTACTTTTTTTGGTTGAGAGGTTGCAGATGCACTGATTCAAGGGGTTATCTTCATAGCTATCTTTTTAAGAACTTATAATGGTGTGTGGGGAAAAAAATCAACCCAGAACCCCAGAATCAAGACCTCTTGAGATGACTTTTTGTAGGGCTTTAAATTGTGCCTACCAGGGCCTAATTGTTGCCCTTTAGGATGGGTGCTCTGTGTCTCTTAAAAGATCAAACTGCTTTAAAATTGGGCATTAAAAATCAAAGGTACCTATTCACTCATCACTTCTGGAAATCTTTGTTGCAGTGATGGAGCTTAGCAAAGGGCAAACACCAGCGATGGCATTCTCTGAGAAATACCTAACTCACCAAGGTGTTTGTAGGAAAGACTGAAGAATCTGTTCCAGTTCAAAGGTGCTTTGTAAGCTAAACTGCATCTCTACAAGTCACAAAACATTGCATTTTTCTCCACCAGTTCTGTGCTAGATTTTGTTAATGTATTGGGCAAAGAATGCTACATTGCTGTTTCTATGAACGAGAAATTTTTGTCTTTTTTTGAACACCAAACAATGTGAATCAGTGCTGTGAAAAACAGGCTTGGAGAATCTCACAAGACAAATATCAGTTCTCAAATATGAAAGGTAATGTAGAAAAAAAAATCTCTTTCCAGATGATGGCTGTACTTTTTTTCCCAAACTTTGTACCAAAGAACAAGTATGAATTTTGAACAGTCACTGATGTGCAACCTGCTTCTGGATGTTGGCTTTTAATAACTTTTTTTTTTTTTTTACAAATTTTTAATTCTGTATTTAAAATTCATTTAATCAATGAGACAATAAAAATACAGTCACACTTCTTGGCTCCAGTTTCATTAGTGGAATGAGTTAGCACAGTAAATGGCAGCAATCTGTGATCTCCAGCAGAATTTGCCTTGTGCCTCAAGAGGGGTGGATGTACCCAGAGTCTACATGAACTAGACAACTTTCATGTTACAGCTTCAGATAAAGTTCCTCTTTGGATGATCCTGTGGGGTAGTTGTGAAATAGCAATCCAGGAAGCGGACAAGGAGTCAGTGTTGGGTTCAGAAAGCCTAGAGGAATGTTTGGAGCTGGTCTCTTGACAATGAGTTGATGGCCCAGCCCCTTCTTGAGCTCCAAGGATTAGCACCTTCTGAAGAATGAAATGCTCTTGTCAAAGAGGGGAAGGTGTTTGAGTCCCATGGGAAGTCCCTTTTCTACATCCTGTCAGTGCCTTCTCTGTTGAGCTGAGTTCAGTTACATGCATGCCTGGAAGAGTGGCCCAGTTCACCAAGACAGGAATCTAGTCTGAAAGTGTGGTTAGGTTATGGCTTACATTTTAGTGTTCGATATCCAGTGACGGGATAGGGCATAAATCCACTTCTATCTGTTCAAAAGCGGTAACAATAGCAGCCTGTCCAGTATTACCACTAGGCCAGCAGGACTTGCTATCCTGTCCTGAAACAAAAGGAAAGAGGAGAGAATATGAGTGGCTTTAGAGAGCTTTCAAAGCAATTATCTGAGGAAAACACCAGCTTCTCAAACTCATTTCACCCATTCATCTTCAGTAGTATCAAAGTGCTAATCTCTCCCATCCCCAAGGGCGTTTTTTGATTGATCATTACACAGCTATCTCCTCTGCTCAGAACAAAACCCAGTATTTATTCTGTATGCAACTTAGTCGCGTGTGCTGAGATAACAGGGCATGGTATAAAAGAATCTTTCCAATGCTGGTTAAACATATTTGTAGGTGAAGTGGAACTGAAATACCACATTTTAAAATAAGTAATTTGCTTCAGGCAAAAGCTCTGCAGCATTACGGGATCTTTACAGGAACAAGTGAAGCTTCAGCACTTGGAGGGAAACACCACGGGAGAACAACTAAATAGGCTTCCTGGAGCAAAGTAAGTAAATGACAGCAAGTAGTTGTAAACAATGCCCCCCTTGCCCCCCTCCCCCCCACCCCACCCCCTCCCCCCCAAAAAATCATTTGATTAAATCCGTTTCTTTCCCTTGGTGCACTCCTTGTTTGTCTGTGACAACAAAGCAAGCAGCATCTGTGTTTGTCTGCTGGCTTGTGTCTGTGAGAAAGAAACTTTCAGGTTCTCTCCAAATCCTATCCGGCTCCGATTATACACCAGGGCTGTGTGCAAGGTAATGCCCAAAGTGAAAATACACGTGTGTGATTATAGTGATATGACTAAGACATGGCTGTGTGCTGCAAGCACCTGAGTTATAATCTTGAAAAAGTTAATTTGATCACAACATGTTTTTAACCAAGTGGGGGAGTGGATGTGTGCTTGGAGCTCTCTCAGGCTGATCATCAGTGTCGTGACTCTTCTGCACAGCTTAGGTGGCTGGAGCCCCTCTGCAGGCAGCTCCTTTTTTCACTAGATGGATTTACCTAATTCTGATCTGCTTTCTCCCATGGGGAAGGAAAGAAGAGGACATAGTTCAATGTTTTAAGTTATTAGAAAAGAAAATACCCAGTAGCGCTGATGGATCAGCCAGGAAATGGCTGTGGCATCCCTGTCAGGATCAGCTCCCATGTTCTCCCCAGCCATCTCTATCCACTGTGGACTGAGGCTTGTAGCATTTCTTTATGCTGACAAACTCTTGAAGCAGCTCTGTGTTGGCTTTCCCTTTCCAGTTCCTTGTTATCCAGAGAAGGCAGGCGACCTCACCTGCCAAAGTGCTCCTCTCCATTGCATGGCCCGAAGTAGGACCCAATGGGCTTAAAGGGGTTACAGCAGTTTTCCCACTCTGTTTTGTTATGTAGCTCTTTCTAAGGCATGGTCTAAAGAATGTGGGGGAAGAAAATCCATTTTTCTATTCTTAATTCTTGGAAGGAAATCTGAAGCGATGTTTTTGACTGTCCCTACTTGCCTGGCTGGTGTAGTTGAAGGAGTGAACAACAACGAGGGGATGAAGGAGGAGAAGAGGAAGAACAGCAACAGAAATGGAGGCTGTAGGCATAGGTCTGTAAATGTGTTTCCTTTTGTAACTGAGTTTTTGTTTTTTCTCCCCTCCCATCCCTGGATTTGGAACTTCTGTGGATGCACATGAGCTCTGCTTGCTCGCCCCAAACCTTGTTCTTGTCAGGTTGCATTAGAAACCTGCTCCAGTGCTTCTCCCTCCTTTGCTGGCTCAAAACTAAAGGCAGGCTTCCCTTGCCTCCAGCTCTTGCTGTCCTGCTCTTTCAGTGCTGGCCAGGGTGAGGTGAGCCTTCAGGACTGCGTATGCTTCGTATTGCCCCATAAGTTTGGGAACAAAGTCTGAAGAGTACAGGGACTGCTTGTGATCATGGGAGCAGCATGAGCAGTATTGGAGGGCACCAGGACCCATGGACATCTGGGCAGGATGCTGGGAGTCCCCAGACTGATGTTGCCTTAATGCAGCAGGGTCTTGCACGTGGTGTAGGTCTTCAGGAAGTGAGGAACAGCAGCTCCTCTGCTGTTGGCAGCCGAGACTGGCTCTGAGCATGGTTGTGGACAGACATGTGCTAGCACAGTGATTACTACAGAGGGAAAAAGAAGCTGCCATATCCCCAGATTTGAAATTCTGGGGCCAGAATTTCTGCAAGCACAGGCTCAGCCACAGCCAGGGTTCAACTTAGATGTATGGAAATCACAACTGCTTTGTGCTTTTGGCATGAAAGATGACATTTGGGGGAGGTTGTCTTACTGTTAGCAATCGGAAAGTGTTCTTGGATATTAGACAAAGACCAAGGTACCTGAAATTGAATCTTTTGAGCCTTTCTCAGAGTTTTAAAGGTCCTGAGGCATGGGGTTGTATGTAACCCACTTGTGTCACCTCCTGTCTCAGCAATTTGCATGTGCCTTGTCAGTGCAAGTCATGTTCTTGTCTGTGCTGATGGCTCTGTAGTAAGCCAGTCTCTGGACACAAGAGGCAGTCAAAAAGTGGAATAATTGCATTTTACTTATAACAAACCAGCAGAGCTGGCTTAGGGTTTCAAGAGAGACAATTAAAGATATTGCATTGTTTTCTTCAAAAGGAGAAATAGACCTGAGGGTTCCCTAATAGCCCTCCTGGTTCAGCGCTGTGCTCTCGGAGCACGTTGTTGTGGGTTGCATTTATTATAAGCCACTTACTATTATACCTAATTATTTAGCTGGGGGGAGGTCTCTCACTAACAGGCAAATTTGTGACTTGATGAACACTCAGCTGTCTGTATTTAAGATAAAATTACAGTAATTAACAAATCGATCAACCCTACTTTTGCTTTCCTGGCTGGGACAGAACAAATGGGCTAAATGAGACTTATTTAGCACGAAGGTAGAGAAAGGGGTTTGCAGACACAGGCTTAAAGCTTTTTCACACACTGCTTTCAATGGTAATGTCACATAATTATCTCTTGTTAGATAATTTTGTCTCTGACAAAAAGCACTGGTGCTGTGCTCTCTTCTGCTCAGCCCAGCAAGGCAGAGCTGCGGCTGGTGAACAGCCAGGTGGGTTTTGTTAAACCCGAACATCGAACGGGGGTGTGCTGGGTTCCGTGGGCGATTTACCTGCTTGTGTGCAGAAACTGTCTTTGGGGAAAGCAAGAATAATCCCTTAGGTGGTCTTGTGCCTGTCATATACCTGCCAGTGTATTGCTTTCTGTGTTGGTTTGCAACCCGTGGGTTTGGGGCTCCCATCCCAGCTAACCTTCTTCACACTCTGGCCGGGGCTTCTTGCACTGACCCGTCCTCGTAGTGCCCTCGTGTGGGAAGAACTCGTCTCCTCTTCTCAGTTTTGCTCTGGATTTGTGGATAGGCACCTGCCTAATGCCAGCATCACTTAAGCTGCCACTAGCACATCACGAGTGGGTTGAAATAGTACAGGGTGCAGAATTGTGACCTGGCTTTGAATTCATGCCCTGACTTAGCTCACAGTTTCCTAGTGAAACCCAACATGTGGAGTCACGTGCTGTCTGGAAAACATTCAGCTGCAGGGATTTGTCCTGTTTAAGCTTTTGAGGTATGTCTGGGTTCTTTGGCAGGCTCACATTGCATGTGTTGTCAGCTCTTTCTCGCTGCCTTGTCGCTCCAGGACCATCTGGCATCTGCAGTGTATTTTGGGCAGTCCTGTTACAGCAGACGGGACACTGGAGGGTCAAGGAGCTGCTCCTCGTTTCCCTGTGTTTTGCTGTAAGACAAACTGGTACAGGGTGGCTCTGGCCATCAGTGCAAAGATGGGGAGAGCAAGTAGGTCCTTCTGTGGGAAGCAGCTGTCCCTGTGAGGGTTTGGCAGTGGTGGAGGGTGAGACCGTCCCAGTTACAAAATGTGGCTGCTTCAGCATCAGCTGGCTGCTTGTGTGAGGGCAAGCTGGTGCTGCTCACAGTGACGGCTGCTCCTGCTGCACCTACTTGTTCAGCAGAAGAGGGGTTTGTTATACATATGCTGCGTAAGAAAGTTGGGGTCAAATGTATTGCAACAGAGCTGTATCCATACCCTGCTGTGGTGTAATAAGGGTGTTAGGTCTGATAGATACATGGGCACCAGAAGGTGCCTGGTTGGTTTGTGGCCTGGGCCTTGTTTTGTGGCATTCCTGGCTGCCCTCCATTTTGGACACAGGTTTTTATGGACTGGGCATTTTGCTGCTCTCTTCCAACCCAGCAAACTCTCTCCATCAGGCGTTTCTTCCATCTGATGGCCCATCATCTGAGGGCCTTGTTACGCAGTGTGTGTGGCTGCCCTCCATTTTGGACACAGGTTTTTATGGGCCAGGCATTTTGCCGCTCTTCTCCAACCCTGCCCTCTCCATCAGGCCTTTCCTCCGTCCAGCTCCGGAGATGTCTGTGGCTGGAGGGGACATCGAGTCGCTGCTGTGCCTGTCACACAGGCGCAAGGAAAACCCGCGCTGGGCCATCAAAGGCAGAGCCAAGAGCGCCTGAAAGCTTCATTAGCCGGGCTTTGTTCTGAGGTGCAGTCAGGCGGGGAAATAATGCCCGAGTGTTATCAGCCATGTGCAGGCCGCGGTTGCGTAGCAACCCCGACGGGGCCTCGGCTCTGCTCTTCCCCAAGCGAGGAGGAGTGCTCGTTCCCCTCAATTTAGAGGCACCACAAACTGGAATTCATTACTGACGAGAGCTTGGCTAGATTTTACATCTCATAAATGAGATGGTGGCGGTGTTGGCCTCATTTAGCATCGTGCAGGTGCAAACTCGCAGGCTGAATGAAGCTGGGACGTCCAGGTTTTGTTTGTGCGTTCAGCTGGTGCTCATCCCTTTGTCCTGCTGGGGCTCAAAATGGGAATGAGGACTGGAAACTTCATTGCTCCTTTAGTTTTTTTAAACTTTGGTTTTGGTGTATATTGAGCAGAAGCAGCTCTGAGCTGAAAGAGGGATGGGGCTGCTGAGGGATCCGGCGGGCGTCCCTGGTGAATGTGCCTGGGTTTGGTGTCCCCCTGCTGAGTCGGCAGAGGGAAGCCCATGCTCCCCTTACCATTCATCCCAACAACATACCAGGCTTTCTAACCAAGCCTGTGCACCCGTTGTACACCCCTCTCTGCGTGCCGGAGGATGCTAGCACAGAAATGGCACTCCTGAATACCACCAAAGATGTCAAATAGGGAATTAGCTGCAGAATAGTTACTGTACATCTAAAGCTGTGTATAATACTGTGGAAATCACCATATTAATTTTGTGGTCACCTCTTAACATCTGTATTGCCATTCTGCAGAAAGGTGCTGGTGTAGGCACTGAGATTTGGGATCTGTGATGGAGGAGACCTGGAAGGAATCCACTGTGTGCTCCCTCTGACTGAGAAAATGGAGGCATTTTCTTTTACAGATTAGCTAGTGGGTCAAGTGACAGCAAGTAAAAAGAATATTATTTGTATATCGGAAACTATTTTCCTCTGTTCTGTCCTTTGAATCATTCAATATTGAACAATAATACATCTTCCATTCTCATTAGTAATTCAGTCTGCAGACTGATTCAGATTAACTTGGACTCTCAGTGTATTAAACACTTTAAGAAAAAAGCAGAAGAGCTCAGGATGTTTATGAAAAGCAATTTCCTCAATGCCAGGCAGTTTAATAACTGTAGAGCCAGTGGCATTCAGGCTCATTTATTTTAAGCTACATTTCCAAACTGTGACGGGTCAGTAATAAATAAGGCAGGGTGGCAGGTTTGGCATAGGAGAGAGCTCATTTCTAAGGAAAGAACATGTGCAAGTCCAGCCCAAAGTGCGTGGAATAATGGGGCTTTTAGGTCCACCAAATTAAAGGCTCATTTGAGAAGCTGAATTTTATTATAAATCAATATTTCCAGGGTGACCGATTAGCAATAGGTGAAAATTTTGAGGTATATATGGCAAAAGTCTGCTCATCTCTTGTCCAAATAGCTTGCTTTCTTGTAACAGTACAGTTCTTCTGTGTATCGGTCTGGATTTTTCCTGTAATCGAGTTCCTGGTGGAGGGGCGTGTTGCCCCCAGGCAGTGCTTTGCACCTGAGACCTCAGACCTATTCAAGCAATAAATGCAAGCATCACAGTATGTTTCAAAGGACTTGTTAAAAATATTGGAAATCAGTATCTTGTAGGAAACAAAGTGAGTTAATGCAGTTTGTTGAAAACACCTTGTACAAGCCATCTGGGACACTGGGCAGGTCAACTGGAATGTGTAACGACATTCACCTATCTCCTGCTTCTCTCCATGGATATTTAAGCACAGATGCTGGTGGGTTTGAGTTTTATTATCTCCCTTTGAGGTATAAAGCGTGCTGAAGAACCCAGCTGAATTGCTTTGCTTTGTCTCCTGCACCATGTACGGAAATTTGGGGCTCTGTAGCTCAAGAAGGTCTTTTTCTCCGTGTCCACCATGTTCGGAGTAGCAGGTTCAGAATGTAAAACTTCAAAATAAATTGAAATAGCCAGCTTGTCATAAATATACAGGGATGGGGAAATCGGCTTCTTTTAAAAAAGCTTCCTCTCAGACTATTCCTTGGTAGAGAACACCCTCTTCTTTTCTCTATGGGATATGAAATTACTACAAATGGTTCCATGTTATTCAAAATATTAAGCTTAATTAAAGTGTTATCTAACTCCCTAATATTTAGCACGTATCTGTTGGATATCTTCTGTGAGTAATTGAGTGGGTAAGTTGTCTGTCACTTGTTCTGAACCCAGCCGAGAGGTTTTGCTGTGCAGGCAGGAGGCTGAGGTGGCTCTGCTTTTTGTTTGGTTGAACGCAACATTTACAAATCAGGTGCCCAGCATGGAATTTATTTAAGAGTCCTAACTTTTTTTTCATGATGTTCCTGAGTGCTCGCTTATTAGAAGGCTCACACTGTGAATCCCCAGGTACTCATGAGATGTTTTATGTGTCTGTATACTTCAAATAAAGCTCACGAGTGCAGGCTGCAGGCCCCAGGTAGATGTGGAGTTGATAGTTCCTCATAATTACTGTAACTAGGAGGCTGTGAATAGACATCCTGTCTTCCTGTAACATCCTCATGTTGAAAATCATGGTGACAACTGTTCCCTTCAAGCAGTTTTAGTCCTGAAATAATCCATTTCCTCAGAGTTTGAAGGAATTAGATCCAGGAAGCATGGCAGTGCTGTCACTTCTGCCAGTAAAGGTATCTGCAATGCTCCTGTCCGTGTTCCTTCTGGGACCCACAGGCTTGACACAAAGCCTGGGACAAAGTCTCTGCTCTGATACTCTCTCATGATAGCCCGTGATCCTTGTAGCACTGGGAAGGAGCTGTTCACAAATGGAGAATGAAGATTCAGTAATTGCCGAGGTGGTGTGGGTTTGGACCTTGTGGTTAACCACTCTGCTCCTTGATCTGAGAACAGATGTGCTCTGCAGGAGCTGCATGAAGTGCCACAGAGCTTGAAGTACCTTTGTGTGGTGTGACGTGTTTGTGGGGTGATGTGATGTGTGGGCACTGTGCAGGGCCTGGGAACCCGCTCCCTCTGCTCTGTGACACATTTCTGACCAGGCTTCCCATGGTGACCCTCCCCTTCTCCAGCTTGACAGAGCTGCACCAAGACTGGGGTCTTTCATCTGGTGATGAACTCACGTGTGGACTTCCTGATATGAAACAGAGGCGTCAGTGGTAGATGGGAGTTACGGGGAGTTATGCTGGAGTTACGGGGGCCCTTTCTTCTATGGTTGTGTAGATAATGGAATGAGCAAACCCCCAAATATCTCCATTAGAGCTAATAAGGAGTTCTAATTAGGTCCATCACTGCCAGTTCATGACTTTAATCTGTTATCACAAATAATGCTTGTTATATTGGACTGTCTGCCTGTGACCCTTGGCATATCATTACGTTACAAGCATGGGTACCTAAAAATGGGATCTCTTGATGCTGTAGCATTTCAGCAAGGCTGTTTCTGAGATCAGGACTTGGATGTTTAAAGAAACAAACCCTGAAATCCTGACCTTCTAAGACAGGTCAGGCTTAAAAATATCTTTACCCCCCCACACCCCCCCTGTTTTCTCCCCCTGTGTCCTAAAGCTTCTGATCTCTATGACCCAATGAATCACGACTCTCAGGGAAATATCTGTATCATCAGAGTGCTACAGCTGGGAGGTTAATGAGACAAACACAATTCAGCTGGAGCTCGCATCCCTCCACTGTGGTTGCTCAGCGCACCCATTTCTTCCTGTTCTGCATGGCCCATCTCTGGGTACAGATATACACGTGTGAATACCTACAGTAGGATGCAAATGCAATACGCTGTGATAAATACTGCTGCTTTGGTGGTTAAAGGATTATTTTTAAAGCTACCGTTATAAACTGAGTTCTGTAGCTTGCTTGCATTAGCAAGGATTAAACGGAGAGAACGTGATGCCTTGGATGCCTTGTACTCCTGCAGTCCTATCCCCCAGGATGCCTCTGCTCTCAAAGCCATTTCTGAGTCATCCCTTGATGTGCTCGGCTGCAGGGCACTGACTAAGTCCCCACATACTCAAGGGCTTGAATCGTGGTATGCTGTGCAGGGATGCCTGCTGCTGCATCTGGTGACCAGGAGCACGAGTTGCTGACGATTTTTTGGCTTAATTTTAATTCCTTAGACTTAAAGGCATGCTGCCAATGTGTGGGGGGTGGTTATTTTGCTTTGATACCGCTACTTATGGAGACGTAGAGAGCAAGAATTGTCATCTAGATTAGATTTTTCTTTCCAGTTCACGTTTTGGCTCACAGGTACTTTGCTTTCAATCCAGATTTGGAGGATGTGACTTTTTTTGTCTGTCTTTCCTTCCCAAATATCCTGTCTAATGCATACCAAAGGCTGAGGAAAATCTCTATCTAAAAAAATTGTACCTGGCTCAAGGCTTCCCTGCAAACCAGAATATCTGGTCAGGTAGCTGGATATGTAAAAATAGCAGAGAAAGCGAATAGTCTGCCAGTTTTAACAGTGCCCAGCTCAGATGATGCAGTCCCAGCTGTCTTCAATCTTCACTTTGCTAGAGAACCTATTTCCAAGACGATAATCATTTGACAGCTTTTAATCTTCCAGTGCAGATGTGACAAAATAGTTCCATAATCCACTGTTGTGCTTTAGGCTGCTTGTCCTGTAGATCTGCGGCTGACTAATGCAGGGCTTTGTCCCGTGGTATGTGACAAAACCATGCCAGCTCACGCTGCATAATTCTAAGGACTGTCCTGTTACAGTAAATGCCTCCAGAAGTGGGTATGCTGCAAATGCATTGTGATTTTGAATGAGTTGGAAACTTGAAACAAAAAGCCACCAAAACAAACAAGATATGGAGAGCACCCTGAAAAAAAAGGTGAGTCAGAGTAAAGAGGCTGAGTAGTACCCACTGCAGGAGTAGGGGAGTGACTTCCCTGTGCTGCAACATGACTGCTCTGCGTTCAGTAGTGTTAGACGATCTGTGGGTTTCAAGCCAAAATTAGGAGATGGTGACTCACCCTTGCTCCAAAGGGGTGTAGAGCAGCAGGCAACAGCATGCTCCCCTTTGCAAATGATGCCAATGAGTTGAGAAAACCCCAGAGATGTTTCTGTGAGTCATTTGTGGGCGAAGAAAGCGCAGGGATGATGGGGAACAATCTGAGGGTCATGTCATCCAAGGAGTGCTTTGCTACCAAACTTGTGGGAAGAGGACAAAGCCTTAGAATTAGGCTAATTAGCCTTAGTAATGAGGCTGCTTCAGAAGAAGGGTGGGAGAATGTCTGATTATATGTCTGAACATTTCATTGTAAGTTGGTCGTTTGAGGTTGTGTGCGCTCAGTTTACACCAACAGCGCACTAATTTGACCTCGTTCAAGCTGGATGAAAGAGTGGTCAGTCACTTACCACAGTGTCTGCATATTCACTTCTTCCTAGATGACCTTGTTAACTTAAAAATAGCAATTTCAATGAATCTCTATGTACTTGAAACAGAGATGAGCCTGGATGAAATATCAGTATCTTGGCCAATCCTAGAATTTATTTCTGGGAGGTGGCAGTGAGCCATACAGGGGAAAAAATGGCAAAAGGCCTTTTTCTTCTGAGACCACTTCTGATTAAACAAGAAAGTTGTTAGCTGGAAATTCCTTTTTCTTTCTGTGCCTAATGAATTTACTAAAAAGCCCATGGAAATGTACGTGGAACTCTTTGATTGATAATCTAGCAGTTGTTTTACTAATAATAGTAATAATAATAATACCTCAGATATAGGTAAGGATTGGAAACTAGTCCAAAGCTCAATCTGGGCATAAATGCTATCATTTATAGTCTGTGTTTTTAGAAACAAGAAATGACTGACATACATGCTTAATTCAAACTAAATAGCCTATAAAACAAGTTCCCTAAGGCTAATAATAATAATATCAGGAGAAATTAATATAGGGATGATTGAATACAGGATACACTGAAGAGCGAATATGGAATATAGATACATATCGCGCTAGCAAGCACGGGCTGGTGTTTATGGTCTGCTCAAAAGTCCAATCCATCATCTGACCAGAGGATGTAATGCAGTTAGAATCAAAAAGGATGGCTCTGTTCAAAGCAATAGATGCCCATTATAAACCAGCAAATGCAAATAATCAATCAAAAGCAGCAAGCGAGCAAAAGGGAAATATCATCAAGCAACAATTCAGATCACAGCTGTGATTATGAGCAATAACCTTAAATCTGCTATTTAATTAATATTAAGCTTCTGACACCTTCTAGGATGGGAGCGCACAGACCTCCTCAGCCTCATATGATAGTAGTAAGACATAATGTTATGCTCCTTACGTATTTAAGGCAGCGAATTAACCATTTATGGATCCCTCATCGAAAGCTTTCAGGTCTGTGTATAAATAATAATCCCTTTGTCGAAGTGCTGATCAGGCAGTGGCTGGGCTGGGACCAAGGATCCCTTGCTAGTGACACCAGCTGGGGCAACAGAGTGGATGTGGGGTCCCCGTAAGCTTTGGTCCCTCTTGGTGGCTGCAGGAGCTCCTGTCCAAGGCTGGTGACTGAAGGGTGGCATGAAGGTGCTGAGCTCAAGCACCCAGCTTAGCTAAGACAATCTGATGTTTTCAGTAACCTCGTGTACACCTGGAGAAGTGGGCCCGCCTGCTCCAGTGGCTTGGATGGTCAAATGCTTTTTCCAGGTGAGTGTGCCTGCTGCTAGATAGATCTATCTTTGAACAGAGGTTTGTATTTGCATTGCTGATGGAGCGACTGATTTCCAAGTGGGGGAATCAAGCAGCTTCCTTCATCTTCCTGGGCTTTGTGAGTGTGTGTGTGTGTGTATTAAATGACCTTTGGAATGAAAATATTAACAGAAAAGGAAAACATGATTGTAATTTATGAAATGTTAGCCCAGATGCCTCTAGGGGGGAGTAGACCTTTCAGTCTTTCAAGCTGATACATTGCTGTGGTGCCTGCATCAACACAGGTGCATTTAAAGAGTCAATTAAGGGAAAACTGTGTATTTACACAGGCTGGATTAATCTCATGTTTTGGCAACTTTCTTTTTAAATGGTTGAGACTACTAGTATTGCTTAAAGATGTTGTTTATTCAGAAAGTACTGGAGGAGGTACTGGAGGAAAGAAGTGAAGCCCAGACCTAGGGTAATAAAGCGTGGAGGTGGGCACGCTTCTCTGGGACTGGGCTGGAGCAGGCTTCAGGCTGACCAGCCAGTGTACATGCAACCCTTGATGGTGGGCTTTGGATGAAACAGGTGTTGGCAAATGGCTGCAAATAATTATCAAATTTCCAGGGATGCTCTCTGAAAGGAAAAAAAGAAAGTGGGTACTCTCCTTGCAGTTTCTTTGTACAATTCAATTTTCTGGGGAAAAGCCCTAGTTTCTATCTTCATTACTGGCTGGGAGCTTCTATGTGGGTCTGTAAAAACCTTAAAAAACCTCTTTGAACTTTGAGGCAGATCAATGCAAAATGAAATGGGGGAAAATTGTTTATTGCTGAGGAAAATGCAGCACTGTGAATAATAAGGAACAAAATGCAGCTGAGGGCTCAAATTGAACCTCTATTATGCCTATGATTAAAGATAATGTGCTAGGAAGAGGGAATTACAGAAGGGCTTCTGCACTAGGTTAGATGGCTGAAAATACTGTGATTGCTGCTTCTGAGCCCTTATTGGCCTGGCCTTGATATCTAAATCATACGGCTATTACACAAAATGAGCTGGATGCTCTGTCTGAAATGCAAAGCCCCTCTGCTGCCCAGCTGGCTGGGGGAAAGTGGTCCTGCATGGCGCTTGGAGACTGCCTCCTTGCTTTCCTTGATAGCTAAAGGCTGTTGTGCTTTGCAGGGCTGAGGAGCTGGCAGGGTTCCTTCTTTGTCCTTTTGTTAGTGGTGAACAGCAGGTGAGCTCATCTGATGCAGAAGAGAAGCATTGGCCAAAGCCATTCCCCTTCTCCCCGTGTTCTCTGTAGTGCTGAGCTGGAGCCTCTGTGGGGCTAGGGCTTGAATTATTAGAGCTGGGGCTTCCCTTGAAAAGCTTGGAAATGCCAATGAAGGGGAAGAAAATGAAGCTGAGAGCCAAGGCACCCCCAGCAGCACTGGTGCATGGAGCAGGGGAGCCTGGTGGTGGGTGCTCGGGTGGGACTGGCAAGTTGCAGGGGCTGGGCTTTGTTTTGTCCGGTTGTAGGCATCATTATAACCCTGAAAGTATCCGCTGAGCATCTCTGATACCATGTGTAGAATAAGATAAAAGTATTCCCTTGGTGTATTTTGGTCTGTGCAGGTTATAAGGTCTTTAGAAGAAGTGTGTGTGTGTATATGAAGAGATATAAAATTTGGTTAAATTTTTGGGTCTATAATAACATATAATGATGCGTACAACAACCTTGGAAAGAAACTCAAAAAGTGGTAGAGGCCTCTTTATGGTTATCTGGTATCCACAAGCCTGAGCAGCGCACCCCTGGATAGTGGCACAGATATACAAATAAGCTCCCTAATTTTACTTCAAAATTTCACAGTAGAGCAACTTTTTAAGAGGCTAAAAATGAAATGTGTATAGGTCCATACAGTCGTTTACTGTTCCACATAAACCTCCAGTCAGTTCATGAGTGATTGTTTTGGTTTAAAATTAATTTTTGATTTTAATGAAATCTGTGTCTCTTTATTGATAAAGGTAATGTATGGGTGTGCATGTACAAGATTAAAGATGTTCTCAAGAACAAATATGTGCTTTAAAATAATTAGGGTTGTAAGCAGTAGCTGAGGAGTTATTTGGGAAATTTAATTTACATTTCAAATTTATCTGAGCTCAAAATTGGGAGATACTGCTTTCTGTTCAGAACAGAATTGTTTTCTGTAAGGATGAGATGATCTTGGTGACGTGTTTTTATTTAGTAGTCTCAGGGCACTTTCCACAAATTTCAGAACCGCTCAGTGTCACGAGCCATTTTCTCTGGGAAATTTTTCCTGCTCCGCGTCCTCAGCCCCTGTGAGCCTGGATCCGAGGACTGCTGCCATCAGCTGCCCTCGGTGCTCTGCTCCCGGCTCATCTCCCCCGGCACAGAGAGGACACTGCCAGCCGTCCATCGGCCTCCAGCCCAGAAATTCCCCAGAAACAGCCACAGCGGCCCCCCTGTCTTTCCCTCTCATCTTACAGGGGGGCAGAAAGCATCCTTTACTGTCTGTTTTCCCAAAGCTTAAAAATCGAAGCACTATTTAATGTGCTAATTGAGTTGCTACACAGCCATTTAACCAAACCTTAGTTTTAAATGTAGAACGACTTAAATTCAGTGTTACGGGGCACGCAGTTATGCGCTCAGTCTCCAGTCACTAAGGCCGGGCCTACCTGTACCACAGCGTTGTGGTGCTGCTCCAGCTGGCCCTGGTTCTGCTGTATTTTTTGTGTTCCTGGGGCCATTCCAGCTTCTGCTGCTGCTCTGCATGCCTTTGCCTGGGCTGTTAATGTCACAGCTGCCATCACAGTGCCAAAATGTGGCAGGAATAGTGTTAATAGTGAGCTCCTCCTGCAGAGGAGAACCTGGGGCCCTGGGACTGAAGAAGCTGTCGAGGGAGGGTGGATGATGACACCAAGTGTTTGTTCGGTGGTTATATGATTTTACTGAAAAATCAAGTAATATGTGCAGGGTAAGCTGCCAGCTCCACGTTCTGTGCATGTTTTATGTCCTTAAAGGAGGAAAAATGCTTTGAATTCAGAAGGCCCAGGCTGAGGTGCTGGGCTGTGAGAAATCCAGCAGCGGTGCAGCATGGCCGAGCCCCGTGCTCAGGTGATGGTCAGCCCCACAGGGAAGACAAGGCCATGCCTCCCCCTGTGCGTCTGTGAAACTTTCAGCATGCCTCCATGGCTGATGAAACGTGCCTTTGTGGCTAGCTCAACCATGGCAGAGGTTTGCGTGGCTATGCTAGATGCCCACCTCCCCCTCTCGTGTCTTCTTGCTTAATGCAAGCAAACAAGGTCAGACATACTCTAACTCCCTCCTCCTCTTTTCACAGTTGTTCTGCTGTAATATTTTTTTTTTAAGAGCTGGTCATGTGTGAAATCAGGCAAAGGTTAAATTGCAAGGCTCTCTTAGCTAGGAAAAGATTTGACTCTTCGCCTGAGGCAGGGGTATCCAGCGTGAGCCGTTGTATTGCTTGTTAGGTGCTGGCTTTCCGTAGACAAAACACGTGGGCAGCGTGACCTCGCTGTACCCGCTCGCTGCGAGGAGTGGCAGGTTTTAGTCCATCTCTGTAAATACATCTCCCACACCCTGCTAACACATTCCATCAGGCTTCAGGCTGCGTTGTATGTTTTCACTGACTTCTACCAGGAAGAAGTCATGTCTGCCTGCTTCTGCCGAGTGGGAACAGGAATTATGAGATGTCTCTTTGGATTTATGCTGCTGCAGGTAGACAAAATCTTTGTGTCTTGTAGGGCGTATGCTTGGCTTGTGACATGTCCACCAATGCTGACTGATGGACTCTGCTTTGTAAGGGAATTGCTAAAATGTAACTTCAGTTACGTAAATTCAGCCACAGTGTGGTTTATACACATGCAAACTGAAGGCATTTTGCCAACAGCACAGTGGATGGCATGCTTGGGCTTCCCAAGGGGAACCTCTAACTGAAATAGCCCTTCACGTGGCTTTTTATATTTAAAAAAAAAAAAATATGCAGCAAAGTGAGCCATCACCTTCCAGCTGCGGTGCAGGACCATCCGTATGGACCATCTGGCAGATCCCAGTGCCTGGCCAAGCCTGCAGGGCCCCGTGTCCAGTGACATGCGGAGGGAAGCCACGCGTGAATGGAGGCACAGCTCATTTTATGAGCAGGAACAGTGCTTAAATATGACAAAGGATTTTATAGCAACGATCCTCTTCCATGAAGGCTCTGTGTAGTTGATTTTTCTTCATGGTAATAGAGGCAGACCTCTCCTCTACGCGTGCATCCCTGTGTGGATGCTGCATGCTCCATTTTCTGGTCCTTTATGTGATGGTGAAGGAGGTGGTTTCTCTACCTGATCCTTCTGGATTTCTCTTATGGTTTTTGGAATGTTCCTGATCACATCTCCATGTAGTTCTAGGTGTGTAAATAAGGAGGAAAATTGCAAGAGGTCCAACACTGTTTAAGTCTCAAATATCCATTGAGATGCGGCTCTGTTGGGCCATATCTCAAGAGTCATGGCTGTTGTCTTTCTACCTGTTCCTTCTGTGCATCTATGTCCACCTAATATAGTCACAAAATAAGTATGCTGATAATCAGGCCCCACGTACTGTTACAGAATAGCTCCAGGCCTCTTAACAAAGCCCTTGTACCTATTTTTGTGGTCACCCTTGGGTCACCGCAAGCCGTCCCTGATGTAGTCAGGGTCCAGCTCTGGGGGCTGAGGCTGGGGGAGCTGAGGCTGGCACATCAGTAGCCACCTTCCAGGCAACTCACTGCCAAATTAAAACAGGAGCACAAATGAGAACTGAAGGCATACTAAGGCTGCTAGCATCTAGGGTGAATTTTGGAAGAAAGCACAGCTGACCTTCTGCGGGCTGCTTATTTCTCCAGTGTCTGTACACCATATGCCCCTGCAGACAGAAAACAATCTTTGCTTTCGCATCGGGATTCAGATAAACAAAGGCATCATCGCCTACCCCCGGAGAGGCCGGGCTGTAATTGAGGTTATTAGCTCTGCTATTTTTCAGGCAGCAGAGCAGGCTGGCAAGGGGCCAGCCCCCCCTGCTCCAACAGCATCCCGGCTGCTCCTGCAGCCCCCCTGCTTCTCCCCCCAAGGCTGCTTGTCCCTTGCTCGCAAGGGAGCTTTTGAGATGGCAGCTTGTCGGTTAAAAATGAAATGAAATTTTAATGACTGCAAAATGTCCCCCTTTCCACCCAATTGCCCTCTGGAGGACGCATTGGAAGCTGGGGACTGTCCGAGCGCAGTGGTGCAGGAGGATGCTTCCCTGCTTTACCTGGGCTGTGTGGTCATAAGGAGGAGAAAATTAACAGAATAGATATTTTAATTAAATGAATTCATCTGTGATTACCTTTTAGTGGCCAGGGATGGGTAAAACTGGCCGGGAGGTTGTTGGTTTTATTCTGTAGCAGCTTACACAGGTAACTGGGTTTGTAGGGGTCTGGTGGAAACCGTTGCCTGAATGCTGCATTTTGGGGCCCTTTCCAGCATTTCCAGATGTACCCAAGCCTGGGTGTGGTGGGAGAGCTCCGGGCAGCAGCACCGAGCACCACGGGAGCTTCACCGCAGGGTCCTGGCCTGGGGTGTGAGCACAGCCATGAACCAGGCTGCTTAGTGCACTGTGCTGATTGTGTCACTTTTCTCCAGTTTTGCCCTTGGGAAAATGCTGTGTTGTAACACGTGGTGTTTGTGGGGGCTTAAACACAGTGCTGGACCACTGCACTGCTCCCCCGCCGCTACAGAGACCACAGTGCTGTAACACCTCCGAGCCGTTTTCCTGGTCATATTTTGTGACCTATTGGATCGTTGCTAAAATAACTGCTTTGGAGACATTGGATTAAATTGTAAATCAATAGCAAGGCAATGTGTCTACCCAGAGAAGGTGCCGTGGGGTGCAATAACCAGAGGTGTTACAGCCCTTGCAGGGTTTGCAGCTGGAAAATATTCTCCCAGTGGCAGAGCTCTGTAGCAACCTTACACCTGTGAAGTCCACCCGCAGATTTGCTAACTCCAGCGCTTTCTGCTCAGGGCTCATCAAAGGCCTTTCCCTGCCTGGATGTTCTTGCTGGAAAGACTCAAGCCTGGAGCATCCCCAGCCGGGAGGAATGGAGCACCACGGGAGGTGGATTTGGTTCTGGTGTTGGTCTCATGTCAATGAGGGAGCAACAGCAAGCCTGTGAGTAGCATCTTGTCATTCGGCTGTGAGAAAGGTGCTGGGGACCCCGGTGTTCACCCAGGCTCCGCAGTCGTTCCTCTGCTGGGTACATGCTGCTGTGCTTTCGGACGGCCCATCTGGCATCCTGCTGGGATTTCCCTCCCTTCCTTACAGAAACCTCATCAACAGCAGGCATTTCTTCTGCTTACAGTCAGAGAAGAAGCTGTGATCATTGTTTTGCCTGCCCTGCAACTTTATAGACAAACGTGATGCTTCTGGCTGCCGTAATCTGATGAGGAGTGCAAGGTACTGGCATCTAGAAGTCAGTGATGGGTGCTTTATGGATGTCTAGGTATCTAAAAATAGAGGCAGAAGACAGTGCTGCTCGTATGTTTTAAGCAGAAGAACAAGCAATTAAAGCTTTTCCAGAAATGCTTGAGGGAATAGCAGACTTTCCATTTAAGGCTGTATTATTTCATTGGATAATCTGATTAAACATGTAGGTTATGTGAGGACTTGATTCAACCCTCCGTAGAAACTGCTGTGTATGTGTGAAAGTGGCATCACAATCAACTGTATGCGAGGGAGAGTTACGATAAATGCTTTTCTTGAGGCTCTTGCCCTGGAGAAATTGGTGGCAGATGCGTTGTGCCACAGTTTGGATAAAAGAGCTCTTCTCTCCCAGATGAATCGCTTTATGAGCTGCTCTGAATTGTCCTTTTCCAAAATAATTGATTAAATCTGAGTCATCGGTACCGGGTATTTTTCTTTGAATGCGCCCTGTTTTATTTATCCTGCTATTTACGTGCTGGGTGTACACATACATACGCCAAATGTGCGTACCCTTGCAGTGACGCTGCTGCTGCATGAATGGACCTAATTGAAAGGCGCTGAGGCTGCTATTAGATCCCTGTGATTTCGGTAGCAGTCACACTGGTCCTGTGAGCTGAGCACACCGAATATATTTAACTCGCTGCTGCTTCTGTGCCTGAGCAAGGGACTTGCCATGCCCTGTGGTTGGCTGTTTATTAGCACAGTTTAATGGCTGGCTATAAATAGAAATAAACGGAGGTGCAGACTGCGACCTGCTTGCCTAAGCTCTCTCCTGGGTCCTTGCCTGTGGTCGGTCTCTTTGTTATTTTTTTCCTTTCCCCTTTTCCACAGCAATAAATAGTTAAAAGGCAATTACAATGTTAATTTGTTGTGTTAATGTGCTACAGCAGGAAGCCAAAGGGAGCGGACGCGGGAGCCCATCAGTTCGCATTAACCATCCCGGCTGCTGGGGGAGTTCTCTGCCATGGAAAACTGTGGAGACACAATCGGTGCGTTATCGAGTCTGACACCAAAAATGATGCAATCACGGCCAAGTGTCCCAGAAGGACCACGGCACTGAATAAAGATAAAGCCACTCAGCCCTTTCTTTCTTCACTGGGGTCACTGCAAAGGGAAGGATATTATTAACCAAGCAATAAATCTCACTCCTGAGGTTTCTCTTTTTGGTTTTCTCTCCTGCAGCTCCCCTGGCTTGCTCTGTGGTTACGCGGGGATGCGGCTGGCACCCAACACGCTGCCTTGTCCCTGTGCACAGGGCATCGCGAGAGATGCTGAGCAGTGAGCATCTGTTGGGGCCGCACCGCGTTGCTTCTCCACGGCTCACCAATTCCTGACATTGCCCTTTGCAAATCTTCTTGTGAGCCTCCTGCTCTGGCCAGCAGTGAGCTGCAGCATCCATGGGATGCAGTGGGGGTCCCTGCATGGGGGTGAATGCCCTACAGAATGAAATGGAGAAAGACAGCGGCAGGGCTTTGATGCTTTGCATGGGCCATCTTTACATGGGCCATGTTTGGCCAAAATGGGTTTTGGTGCCCCCTTGCAGCACTCTTTGTGGCTATCCCTGTTATCTGCTGAAAAAATAATTATTCTTGGCTTCAGTGTGGGAGCCTAGCTGTTCTTTTTGTGGTTCTGAAGCTGCTTTTGTTGGTTTTTAGCATCCTGCTCCAAGCATATGAAGATTGCTTGTGTATCAGAGTGCCAGCGTATGTGCCCAAATTTTGGCTTCTGGCTAACATGCTTATTGTATTTTCCCTGTCCTTGCTTTTGAACGTTTGTGAAGTAAAACCTGCTCCTGCAGTACTTCATGTAATTTCTTGAATGATTAAATGCAGTCTTAATCAAATGCTTTTTGGTCAGGACATGCATGGATAGAGGAAGCCAGTCTGCGAACCAGATGACTTGCTATTAATGGAAAATCCTTTTTCTACCAAAGTAGCTAACCTTCCAAGGAATTAAAACTCATTAGCCTCTCCCATTTACCGAGGGGGGAAAGAAGCTTTTATGCATCAATTTAGAATCCATTTGCAGGCTGTCTCAAGGCCTTTTATTGCCACTTGGATCCAGTGAGAAGTCTCTCTAGTAAACGGGGAAAGTGCAGAAAAGCAGTAATGATCTGAGGGGGAACTGGAATTTCTGAAACCTTTTTTTTTTTTTTTTTTTTTCTTTTTTTTTGCCTTTAAATGCATAATGTAATACTATATTAACAACTTCCAGGGTTCCTGTAAAGAGGAGAGAATTAGAAATTCAGTGCCAAGGTATGCAATTGTCAAAATCCAGGAGGATAAAAGGCGTGCTCCTGCCCATCACAGCCCTGGCCCTGTGCTGAGTGCTTGCCCTCTGCTCCCCAGAAAGGATGAGCAAAACGTATTTGTGTTAAAGTGAATGCTATTAAGCTGGAGACTATTTATTTTTCAAAAGCTATTCAAGCACACAAGCAGGGCTATGTTAGTATCATGCACAAAACCAGGCGATGGCATGCTTTTTTCCCCCCTCTGCATTGACTTTTCCTTTGAATTCCTAAGTGCTGAGAAGTTCCTCTTAAGCCACCTGTGGTCATACAGGTGCTCCTGTTTCCGTGGTTCACTACCGGTCTGAGACCTGATTTTTTCAGTGATTCAGTCCCTCAAGTCTGCAGTTACAGCCAAGAGAGCTTGGATTTTGAACCTAAGTTGCAGAATTCCATTTAAAATCCTGTGGGTTTGGGGCTGACTGAGTTAAAGAAGCCACGTTCTGTGTAAGTACCGTGGGGATGCTGCTGCTGTGTCCTACTGAGTCGTCCTGCAGGTAGATTTGTTAGTGGTGGAAAAATCTGTGTTTTTTTTTTTTTTTTCTCTTGGCTGTGACAAGCAGGCTGTGGGAAAACAAATACTTCTGTGTTCGGCGCAGTGCCTGCCTCTGCGCAGTGCGTGAAGCTTGTGGCTGACAGCGAAAATAAAGGAAAGCGTTGCTGTTTATTCTCTGAGCATTAACACAGAGAGGAGGAGGACGTGGGGACAAGAGGCGTGTAGGATGGAAGGCTGTATTTTGGCTTTGCTGGGGGATGCTCGGCGTGTGCTGCACTGAGGGGCCACGTGCGGGAGGGAGCGGAGGGCGTGTGGTGGCTTTCTGGCAGAAAATCAAGGGGACCTCTGGACTGACTCTCTAAATGTGGCAGCCTGCCTTTAAAAAGGGTTGGTAAGGACTGTCTGTGTCCTGTTGGCATCCCCGGGGGTAGGATTTGCCCTTGGTAAAAATAAAACAAACAAAAAATGTATGAAGTAGCCTGGAATAGAAGGGTAGTGAAAATAGGGCCATCAGCACCAAATTCCTGATTTACAAATGTGAAGCACTGAGATACCTCCACGCATCTTTCCCCTTGCTACCGCTCATTTGGATAACTCAGGTCCTGCTCACCTTATCCTCGTCACAGGGACACAGCTTGTGCTGCCGGTGCTGGGTCTGCCGTGGTGCCTGTGAAGGAGCCTGGTATGCAAGACAATTTCCAGCTCAAGTTAAGACTCAGCAGGGAAAAAACATCTCGTCAGTGGCCTTTTTGAGAACAGAGATCACCAGCGTAGTGTTGGTGCCGCTGCCTCCAACACCTCTTGTCTCTTCAGGTAGGGAGACAGAAAAAAAAAGGGGCCAAGCTACCCTGTCTTTGCCATAAATTCCTGTTTAATGGTGGTATGTTGTAATAGCAAGGTACGTCACTTGAAGATTCTTTTTAAATTTTCTTTATGTAGATTTAAATATTTTGCCGTATTTGCTAAGAGAGATCGATAGTTTACGGCCACAGAAACCCTTTCCCCTCTCTTGGCACTCTCCAGTGCCACACAGCTGGTGTGAATTTTACTATCATCATCTGCAATTTAAAAAAAATAAGCCAATTTTAGGAGGAAAAAAAAGGGTTTTCCGCTAAGCCTAGCTCACCCCCCTGCCCTTTAAAACGTTATAAATAGAAAAACATCATCAACAAACTCCTTCACTGTGCAAGAGCCTAATTTCTTCCTCTCCGCTGGGATCTGGTGTGTTTTTCAGACTGTCATTAATTGTGCTGTATTGTGTGCGTTTTCTGCTTCACTAGTTAGTCAGATAGGCAGCAAATGGAGTCAGCTCTAGGTCACAGAACACAAAAAGCCAGCTCCTGCTGTCTCCCAGTCAGGTAGAGATATTGAATTGGGCTTCGTGTAATTGAAAACATTAGCAGGCTGGAAAATAACCAGTTCTTAAACACAGAATCCTGAAACGCAGGAGAAACAAACAAACAAACAAACAAAAAATACACACAAAAAACCCAAGGTTTGAAATTCCTGATGGGCCTGATCCAGCTCCCACTAAAAGCCATAGCAATTCTCCCACCTCTTGCCATATATATATATATATATATTTTAAATGATCCTTCCCCGAAATCTGTGAATAAAATAAGGTTTACTGTTCCTATTTTTTCAATAGACATGCTGAGACATAGGAAAAATGGAGCTTTATATGGCCTTTCTTTAAATAAAAAAAGATGATCCGGACTTTTCTTGTTTACAGATAGAATTCCTAGGTGCGTCTGATTTGTCCAGAGCTTTTCCTGCTTTTAACTTCATGCTCAGAGCTTGCTTTTAGTCTGTCCCCAATGCAGAGGAGACTCCTGAAAGGCAGACCATATCCCAGTGGTGCACAGTGTGCATTTCCCCCGCCATCAGCTCGCGTTTGGGACCTGCACCTGCAACTTCCCAGTACCGCTGTGCTTCCACCCCGGCTCCTTGCCTGTGAGTCAGACTCTGGCCGTTGCATGACCTTCTTTGCCAGATCCCCCAAAGCAGGGGATATTTTAAACTTACTCCTAATGACCTTGGGCAAATAAATATCCCTGGGTAAGCAGATGAATATTTCCATGCCTGTATATGCATAGGTTGTGGTGTTTGTACATCCATAGCTACAAATACTTGGCCATCCTTTCCTCACCTTGCGTTTTTTTGTTTTGATGTTTGAGTCAGTGGTGATGGAGATCTCTGTGGCCATAAGGATCTGCAGGGATAATACCTTAAAAAGCTTTGCTTTTTTTACTTACAGCATAATACAGTTGCAGGAGGAAAACAGAGACTGCAGCTCAGAGCAGGTGCGTGTTGCAGGCAGGGCAGGAACGCTGCTGCTCTCGGGGATGGGCTGCTCCGCATGGAGCACCTCAAAACACCCATGCCATGTCCCATCCCTGGTGTTATAATGTGGGGACAGGGAACAAAATATGCTGAATTTTCTGTGCAGGTGTCCCCCCCCCCCCCCTTTTTTTTTTTTCCTGGGGTAGCTATCATGTTGCTCCCCCCTGGATGTCCCCGTGGCACTCAGCACAATCTTGCACTTTACACTGTAGCATGCAAATATCAGGCGGCCTCGGCTGGTCTCCGCTGTGAACGCCGTAACACCGGCAGCCAACCCATGCATTTTAATTAGAATTAGTTTGCATCTGCTTTCTTCCACGTCTCCTTCGCTCTAAGAAAGGCACGACGCCCGCTGTGGCTGCGCAAATCGTGTAGGGGAAGATGCGCGACGCGCGGACGTGGTCCCTTATCGGGCGGCGGCGCTGGCGGCCGCGTCCTCCCGGGACCTGCAGTCGAGGAACGGCCGAGCCGATGGCGGCCGCTGGCCGAGGAAGATAAGGCAAGGAACGAGTCCCCGATGGCTCCTGCTGCTTCAGGCCTGCTATCTACATCATCGCAGCCCCCTGCTCTGTGTACACCGCGCGTCTGGGATCCGTCCCTACAACACCTGCACATACGGCGTGTCGGCAGCATGGCAAAATGCTCCGTCCTCAGAGCTCCGAACCTGCTTGGCATTGCTGAACGGCGTGAGTCGGGGCTTGCTGCTCAGCATTACTGGCCCCAAAAGAGCAGGGTGAACCTCTGAGAAAAGAGCAGGGTGAACCTCTGAGCAAGGGGGCTGCTGGGGCACATAGGGGTGGGTACTGAATGGCTGCAACTCCACTATCTGCCCAGTAGTGAACAGAGAAGTACCCCAGGGAGAATTAGGGGCATAATAGACCAGCTCACACCCTGGGGAAAAAATAAAATAAAATAAAATGGAGTCTACTGTAGCCACTGTATTTGTATATATAGCAGTTTTATGTACATATGGGGCATTCCCAGGCATTTTGTCAACTCCATGTTAGAGAACAACTCATTTTTTTACGGCTCGGGCATTAAACATGCTTCCCCCAAGCTCGGTGCCCTGCAGCAGGGTGTGCGCCCATTCAGAAATGCCTCTTCTCAGCCTCGGGCTGCAGTGGGCTGTAAATTCCAAGCTGCTGAAATCTGTGTGAGGTGTTAAATGTTCAAACAGCAAAATATCTTAGCTTTGATTTTTTTTTCAGTATCTCTGGAGTGCATCTCGGAGCTGTATTGCCATTCCTGATAGCAAACTGGTGGGGAGGAGAGAGGGAAGCACGGCTATTATGCAGGTAAATATACTTAATGTTGGTGATGATGCAAGCAGAAATCCCTCATCCATGGTGATGTAGAGGGTGGCTGGGAACATCTGAAAATAGCTCCATGGGATGCTGTTACTGCCTGCACACTTCTCTGCTGCTGTAGCACTGACTGCAGCCACGTGGCTTGTGAGGATCACAAAAACCAGCTGCTGGCCAGTCACCTTCAGTAGGTTTCAGGGTAAACAGCACATCAGGATGAATAAGGTAATTCATGATGCTCAAAGAATAGTGAAGGATGTTGCTTCTAAGGCTCTGTAGGGATTTCAGAAATGTGAAAATGAATCTCTGCCTTGACCTGGCCGTGTGCAGTCAGCAGACACCTTTAGCAGTGTGCTTTTCCTCCTGGTGCTGGTGGGGCACAGCAGCAGCCGAGGTGTTTTCACAGCTCCGCGTGTGTGCCGCCAGTGCTCAGGTCTTTGTGGGGCTGAAGTGGGGTGAGTCTCCCAGGCTCGAGCCTCACACTTTTACAGGCGGTGTAGATTTGGAGCTGGCCCTGACTTTGCAAGCAGACGGGGATCTCCCCTGGCTTGTGGTGGCGAATTTCACCCCAGGGCCGGTGACTTCTTGATCTGCTCGGACACCCGGCGCCCCGCGTTGGTAACACTGCTGTCATCTTGGCTGCCTCCTGCTCCACAGGGCAGTGGCAGCATCTTCCCAAACAGGTTTCTTTATATTTCAGTCCATGTCAACTGTGTGTAGGATGATGCTGACATCCAGAAATATTAGGTTAAAATGATGCTTTTCGGTGCTATCACTAGGACGCAGATTTGGAACCTGGCACGTTTTGCGTTTGTGTGTTCTCACACTGTGTTTTTGCTCATTGAAAATCAAAGGAGACTGCCTGGCAGTAAAAGGAACTGAAGAAGAGAGAGAGATACAGATTTTATCATAAAATACAACTTTAATTCTTTTAAAGCCCTGAATGAGACACAGGAAAGACAAATATTTGCTCTGCTGCTGACCTTCTCAGGCAAATAGCGCGTCAGTTCCTGGCGGGGCTGGAGGCATCGCGCTGCAGGGAAGTGAGAAATCAGGGGGTAGCCGCTGATTGCTCGGGGGAGCCCCAGTGAATTCCCCAAATCCCAGCCTGTGGAGAAGCCCCGTTGTGGATGGACGTGCCCAAATAGCACCTTGGATTCTGAGTCTCACCTCTCCCAATGAGCATGTCCTCTGTCATCTCCCTGCACAGCTGGGAGACCCCTGGGTCTGCTGGCACCTCCCCTCCTAAGTAACCCTTCCTTATCAGGTCTCCTTGGATCTCGACCACAAATATGCTCAAGCAGATTTAATGGCAATGTGGACGGATGCAGCACCAGATGCACAGCGGATGGGGGGACTGGGTGCTGCAGGTGGGCTGAACACTGTTAAAATAGGGCTTCAAAGGTGTTTGACAAAGCGGAGTTGTAAATCATCAGAGAAATGCATAGCTTTGGAAGAATAAGTTCTCTTGCATGATTAATGAAACAGTTGCTCTCTTACTCAGGTTTTCTATACACTTTATAAAGCTTAGGAGGAAAGCATTCCTGTGTTGATAGTTCTTCCAGTACCAGATCTGGTCTATTTTTGCACAGCTACTCATCACTGCTGCTGAAGAGAGCGCAACTTGTTTTCACTGTGTTTAGAGTGGAAATTCACACACGTTTCCAACATACGAAGAGTTTTCCACATGCGAGCCTTCCTGTCTCTGCTACAGAGAATTATTTTTAACGTTTTAAGCTGAGGAACGACCGTTGAAGGAATTCTGGTGGAATTCCCTATTCCATGGCACCAGGGAGCGGGTTTGGGTGCCCTGGGAGGTGCAGCACTCTGCTCGCACAAGGGAAGGTTCTCGCTGGGGATGGGGAGAGCCATCGCGGATTTTGCCTACAGCCTTGGACAGTGCTGTTGCTTCCGCCTGGAGCATGCTGAGGGATGGCTCAGGGGCCGTGATCTCTGCCCACCTTGGGGGTTTAAGGCAGCAAGGGCGCCCAGAAGGAGCTCTGCAGGTACCCACGCGTGGCCGATGCCACCCAGGGCTCCTGGTCCCTCGCCACGTCCAGCTGATCGCCTCCGTAACGCTGCCGCTCACGACTAATCCTCCAGGATTAGAGATGAACTGTAGCTGCTGCGGCTTCCACCTTTGCCGCATAGCAACGAGAGTGGAAAGTCAATTAATTACCTTCTCGCCGGAATCCGGGGCCCTTTCGTCCTCGGCTCAGCCAAGTGTGTAATGGGAAGGGAGCGCGGCAGGCTGCGGCTGGCCAGCAGGGAATTGCACGACAAAGTGAAAGATGAGCTCCAGGAAAGGAGAGGGAGGGCGCCGGGGGAAATCCCTGTCCTACGGGTTCATTAGAAAAGTAAGAGGCTGCTGATTACCCAATTATTGACTTATCTCCCTGCTTTCAGCCCCAGTGACAGCTCTGTGGACACCTCCATCTCCTTGCCGGGCACCACCTGAGCTCCAGGGGATGTGGGCGACCTGCTCACAGCCCCAGCCTGCTCTGCAGCTGGGCTTTCCAGAAGTTTCTTCTCACAAGATTCGCTCCTTGGCTGCTGTCCCCTCAGCTGTCACCGCAGCTGGATGCCACCTTTGGGCGGGTGCCCGACCTCTGTTCAGCTCCTGTCCGAGCTGTTTTCAAGGTGACTGCTTTATCATTTATCTCCCAGGTTGCTTCCTATGGGAAAGGTTAATGGAAAAATCATTTTAAGGTTGAATTTCCTCAGGAAGCCGTGACTGATGGGTACAAACAGAACTGAAGAGGAACCAGGGCGATGATCTTAACCAACGTTAGGTCTGACTCAGGTGGTGCTTCTCCTGGTGGCTTGCCTGGGGCATGGGGACTTGCAAGGTCACAGTGACCAGGACCCAGTGAGCAGAACCCTGAGTGAAAGTGCAGAGAAAGAAGGGCAGGGATAACTCAACATCCATTTATCAGAGCTGGCAGCTTCAGACTCCTCTGCAGTTGCCTGTCAGAGAGCACCTTCGGGGGACGTCCTGAGCAGCACCTCCTGGGGTGGGGAAGTGGTGGTGGGAGGGGAACGGGTCCACAGGGTCTTTCACCCGGCACAGCCACATTTAGTCAGTAAATTAACCCAAACATCAGCGAGATCAGTACCAGGAGGGAGCTCCCAAACCACGGTGCTGCTCTCAGTTCGCACATCCTCTCCTTTCCCAGGCTTGCAGCGCTTCACACTCAGCTTTCTCAGGTGCTCCACGGCGAAGTGGCAGTAACTTTAAGGCTAATTTATCCCAGCCATAATCTGTGTGTGTGCAGGGGGAGGTAATCACAGAGCTGCCTTCCCTGCTGTTCTTTTCCTGAGGTTTTACGCTCTCCAAATTTCTATTATTTTTTTTATAAATAAAATTAACTAAATTGCTGAAGAAGTACTTTTCTATTAAAAGAAGATACTGTCATGATGCCAAAAGGTTTACTCTAACAACCGTTTGATAGTAATACTTTGAGTTTATGGGCTGCTGTCTTTTCAAAGTTGAGGGGCTTTGTGCCTTCCTAAGGCTCCCCTGGGCAATTAATATTCCGGTACACATCTGCAGAGGTCTAAAACAAGGTGTAAATGAATGGAAGGTCAAAAATATGGCTCAAAGACTGGCTGCTGTATTCAAAGACCCCTGGATCACTGCACAGGGCAGGAACAGTGCCTGGAGCCTCAGAGGATGCCGGCGCTGGAGCAGGGCAGGAGCTTTCCCAGAGGTGCTGGCGCTGCGAGGTGCCTGCCTGCAGGAGGGATAACATAGCTGGGCCACAGCAGCACGCACGGACACCTCAAAGCAGCTCTGGGTTCCAGACTTGCACATCTGGGTCTTTGTTACATCGGGGTCTCTGCCCCTCTGTCATGGGACACGAGCAGTGCGTCCCCCTCCTGCCCAGAGCTCCCCTGGGGAGAAAGCGATGCTGATAGCGGTGGGGGAAGAGCAATGATGGCAGCAGGATTCCCCCTCGGTTGAACTTGTGGTGTGAGATAAGATGGAAGGACAACAGCACGGGAAGGTGAAACCCCTCTGAAACCTACAGTGTGACCCAAATAGCTTAAGGGGGCTCAGATCAGCCCTAGGGCTTCTCTCATCGAGAAGGAGCAGAAATGCACAGGGAGCATGGCGGGGCTCTGTGCTGCTTCGCTGAGCTCCTCGATGCACTTTCTCTTTTGCAGAGGTAAAATGGAACCAATGTGAGAGGGAAGAAAATCCAAAAACCAAAAAGAGAAAACAAACAGAATCAAAAACTGACACCTGAGAAAATATAATAATAATGGTTTCCAGGCTGGAAGAAAAGGGCATTTAAAATGGAATCAGAGCCCGTGGCTAAAGCATAAAGTGGATGCTCCTCATGATAAAGGCACGGGCCTGGGATTCAGCCCCTGTTGGCATGGAGGCTGCCATCAGGCAAAACCTGTGTGTGCCCGCCCTGGTGATCCCGGCCGAAATGGCTGCTTCTGCTGCAGGAATCCTGCTCAACGACCTGTCCCGGGGCCCTGTGTGTTCCCCAGCGCTGCAGATCACCCAGATCACACAGATACGTGTGAGATGAAAGAGGACAACGTTTGAGGAACCTTTCTGCTGAACAAGACGCTGATATTTGCTTTATTTTTTAAGAGTGGTGCTCTGCCCGCGCTGCAGGAGCCAAGTGCAGCCCCCAGCCCTTGCCCACCAGCACCCAGATCTCTCCCTCTGGAGCAGGTCCACAGCGGATTAGTGACCCCCAGCACAGCCCAGCGTTTCGTGTCGTCCCCTCCAGCAGCAGGACGTGGTGGCACTGCCGGGGGGCTGAGCCGCCTCTCCATTCGGACGGAGCGGTGCTGCGCCTCGCTGTGCTCCTTGCTTTTCCTTACGGCACGGCAGCGGCTTCGCACAGCGCCTTGCGTGGCCCTGACCTTGACTGCTTCCCTTACGTGGCTTTTATTTTTGGCTTCTGGCAAGAAATACTTGCTGACACCAGCACGTGGAGGCTGCGGGTTTGGAAGCAGCAGCCTCTGCATGTGGGCTGTGTGGTCGTGCGGGGCTGTGGAGCTGGCTTCAGAGCCATGAGCCCGACGTGCCGGGATGGTGCTGGCAGGAGGTGCGGGTGCCTGCCCGGGTGGTTGTTGTGCTTCTGTCAGAACCGGGCACGAAATGGAGAAGGCAAAGGAGCAGATGGGAATGGACCTCGCTGAAAGTGAGCCCCAAAGGCGAGCAGGCTGCCAGCACTGCCACCCTGCTCTGCAAAGCCCTTCATCAGAGCCTGCACGGCCTTAAAAATGAAGAAAATAAACCATTTAAAATCATATGATAAATATATAGGATAAAAAAAACCCTCTTCTTTACTGGGGCATCATCTGACTAGAGACTGCACGGGAAGGAATTTCCTCTGCAGACCAGCCCCTGTCCATTACAGCAGCTTTTCTGCCGTGCTTTGAAGCCTCAGTTCCCAGGCACAGGACTGGGCAGCGGGGCCAGATCCAGGCTGGGGCTGGGTGCTGCTGCCCAGGAGCTGAGCCTGCTGCGGGTAGCAGGGCTGGGGGCAGGGGGCAGGGGGGCAAAGATACGTGTGTGGCCACGGCCACAGGGTCTGCGACAACAGGCTACAGCCGTTGGGGCTCAGCTTGAAATCACACACACAAAATAATCCCTAGACAAGCTCAACTTTATGCTGCAGGAGGAGAGCGGAGCGGGGTAGCTCAGTTTGGGAAAGCAGCACTTGGAGTCTACAGCTGCAGGAGAGGAGGGCTTTTTATTTAAAAGTTGAAATGAAAATCCTGGCACACACAAAGTATGCTCTTCCCTAGTCTGTAATCATCTCTATGAAACACAAGCACATGTACATACGTGCATATTTAATTGGGCAGTGACGGAGTTTTGTGTATTATGTCAATGAAAGTGCTGCTAAGCTTGTGGGACCAATACTGCTCGTGTAGAGACCTGGGAATTTGGCATCGCAAGTAACCAATAACTATCAATTTTTATGACAACAAAGCCAAACTCTGAGTTAAATTTAATTCCAATTTATTGGAAGTATCGCTAAGAACATGTTGTAGTCAGATGATGATAAATGTTTAGTCTACAGCTGATCAGGGTTTATCGTGGCTCTTCTGGGAGGTGGCAGTCACAGAAATTCCTGCACAGGTCGTCTCCCTCTTACAGATCCCTGTTTGCAAACACTGAGGTCAGATCAAGAAGCCTTTATTTAGTTTTTACGGATCCTTCAGGTGGATTTTCTCCTGGGCTAAGCCACAAGCTGTGTTAATCTGTGGTGATGGTATCCCAGCCCTTTGCCTGCTCTTTGTTTTATGTCTCTGCAGTTTAGGCAGCCATTTTGTGCTCGGTAAAAGAAAAAAAATTAAATCCAACCCATCCATTATGGGCATTCTCCTGGAGACTTTCCTTTTGGATGTTATTCCATCGTGCTTTTCCACTGCAATTATAATTCTGCCTATAGTTAATTGTCTCTGACTCGGAAACCGTCCTGTGAATGAATTCAGCCTCCCCAAGACCCCCGATACGAACCAAGCAGCAGCGTGAAGGAGCGCTTATACCACATGCAGCATCTTCACCTCACACCCTGAATACCCAGACAGCAAGGTCTGAAAATGTGCAAGAAGGGAAAGGTGTGACCCGGGGCAGGGCTGTCAGCTCCGTGCTCGTGGGGCTGCTTTCCTGGGGGGGGCTCAGGGGTGCGGGGCTGCCGACTGCAGCCCTTCCTCCTCCAGCCCTGCTCGCCCTGCGCAGCGCGCTGCCACGGCTCCATCTTCCTTCCCTACCCTCCTGAAATTCCCCGAGCTATTAACTAGGTCACGGGAGCTGGTCCCCATCCAGCAGTTTGTCTAATTGCCTTTTTATAGTACACCGTGCAACTCTTCATTATCCTGTCAGAGTTCCCCCCGCGGTGCCGGAGGGAGGACGGGGCGGCGGAGCCGGGATGGAGTTCGCTGCTGCTGCTGGGGTGGGGGGCAATAAATGCAGGGGGGCTTCCAGCGGCGGCTGGAGGTGAGGTGGGCCTCTTCTAGCCTCTGCCATCACTTCTGTAGGTACCCAGACACGTGTCTGGGGTTGGGGTCGCTTCTCCAAATCGTGTGTCCGGGCTGACCTGCGCCAGGTCTGCGCCAGGTGGGTTGGTTCTTCAGCAGCTGTGGCTGGGGAAGGATTTTGGCAGGGTTTTGGGGAGAAGCTGCCCCCCCCCCAGCCTTCTCGGCACTGTGGCTGGCAGCTCTGCTGTGATGCCCAGCAGCAGGTTTGGGGGGGACAGGGCGTTGTGGGGGGGTTGGGGAGGGAATTTTGTGGTGTAAGCATGGAGTCTGTGCAGGAATCGGGAGGCGTTTGGACATCCATGCTTGTTGCAGAGGGGGATGAAGCTGAGCACGCAGGAATTGCCTTAAATCCCCTTTTTCATATGGATGCATCTAAATTTCAGCCACGATTTGCCACACTATGTTTAAGGAAGAACACATCCCCCAAAAAGTGCACGAACGATTCCTTTGGGGTGGGGGTCCCTGACCGGAGGGCTGCCCGTCCTGCTCCCTCTGTGCCCTGCCGCCCGCAGCCCGGAGAGGGGCTGGCGGTGCGGGCTGCAGGAAGGCAGCCTGCTCAGCTTGGCCTTTCCTGCCTTCCTCAAACGATTTTTTGAGCGTGAATGGCTCTTTTGCCCTCACTTGGTTAATCAGAAATCCCAGCCGCGAGCCCCCGAGCCTGCTCTGGGGAGATAAGGCAGCGGCGCGCCTCCGGCTGGATCTGCCGGAGCGTGGGGAGGGTCCCGGGGAGCTGCACCCCCAGGAGCTGGGCTGAGCCCCCCGAGCAGGACCAGGACCCCCAGCCCCATCTCTGCGGGGAAAGCGGTGCCCGAAAACCCCAGCGCCGGGCGGCGGGGAGCCCTCGGCAGCTCCGGGCTGCGGCTTGTTTGCGCGCTCTCCTTTTCGCTTCCTCTGAAAGGATTCGCAGCTCAAACGCCCCCCGGAGACCCGCTAACCTTTGGATAAGGTTTGCCTCGGTTTATCTTGCTCGGGGTAATTAGGAGTTAAGGGGAGCCGGGAGTAGCGCGGCCGCATCCCCGCATCCCTCATCCCGCATCCCGCACCCCGCATCCCCTCCAGCCGCGGGCAGCGATGGGGCGAGCAGCAGAGGTAAATGCCCCAGCCCTCCCCTCCGCCTCTCCGCGCTTCTCTTCTCCTTCTCTTCCTCTGCCTCTTTCTCCTTTTGTTCTCTTTTAAATTTCATTTTTATTATTATTTCCCCTTCCTCCGGTGCGGTTTGCCCCCGTTTCTGGCCGCTGCTCCAAGTTCAGGGTTGCTTTTTTTTTCCAGGCGCTGCCGAAGAAATTCTCCATCCCCCTCCTTCGGGCCCGGGGCAGGAGGGGCGGCAGGGCCGGGGGTTGTGTCTGGGGGGGG
>CM021716.1:3390704-3431656 GCA_011074415.1 Stictonetta naevosa
GGGGGGGGTCGGGTGAAAATTTCCTCCCCAACCCCCCAGGACACCCCCTCCCCAAGCGTCCTCCCCCGGTGGCACGATCCGACAGGGGGATCGCAGAGCCCGGCCGGGGTAGCCCCCCCCGACGGAGCGGGGCTTCTCCCCCAGCTCTGGGCGCTCTCTTTGGTTTTGCTTTCTGTTTTTTTCGTTTTTAATTGTTTTGTTTGTTTGTTCTTTTGTTTGTTCCTAAAAAGGTGTCTCCGGAGCCCGACGCATCCTTACCACGCAGTGAGCATCCCAAAGCCCCCCTCCTAAAATCCCCGTTCCAAAGTCCCCCTCCCAAAGCCCCTCTCCCAAAGCCCCTCGCCCCCACCAGGCGCGGAGCCGGGGTCCCTTTCCCCTCCCCGTGACCCGGGGGTGCTGGGGGCTGCGGCGGAGCACCCCCGGCTGTGGCAGGGCCGAAGGGAGGGGTGTGGGGGGGGTGTGCCAGGACGGTTTGAGGGAATATTCACGCACCAGACGGCGATTTGGGTGAATTTTCGTTTTGATTCCCCCCCCCCCTTGATGCCCCCTGCAACCCCTAGAAATAGGTCTCCTTCACGTCCTCTTTTACAATTAACTCGTCTTAGGCTAAATTAAGAACAAAATCAAATCAAAACAAACAAACAAGAAAAACAAAACAGAGAAACAACGGCGACAACAAAATCGTTGAATTAACCCCCGAGGTGCTCATCGTCGCAGTCGTTGGGTTTTTTGGCTTTTGGTTTTTCTTTTTACTTTTGCTTTCTCGACCTATTTGTGCACTGATATGTGATAATTCCCCCGCACAGCGAAGGCAGGGAGACGCCGCGCCTCTCCGTCTTCCTTTCCCTGGCTTTTATTTATTTTTTTTTTTACATTTTTAAAGATACTTTTTTAAATATTATTTGGGATCCGGTGTCAGGGGGAAGCAGCGGCCGAGACAGCCCCGTGAGAAACCCTCACTGGTGATGTTTCTTTCTGACGCATTTCAGCCGCTTTACACACAATTTTCCTCCTCCTTCCGTCAGACAAAAAAAAAAAAAAAAAAAAAAAAAGAGAGAGAAGAAAAAAAGGAAAAGAAAGAAGGGGGGTATTCAAGGCGTTTTCTGGAAGCTCTGCTCGATGCCGCATCCCACCTGCATCCGCATCCCTCCCCTCTCCCTGCCCCGATATTAGGAAATAACTTAGCGCTGCCTTTTCCCTTCTTCTGTAATTAAAAAATAAAACCAATAAAACGGAGGTTCCTTTTTACCTTCCGAAAGAAACAAACGAGCCAGCTGCCCCCCTTTGGGGAAGGGCCCCCTTCCTTTCTCCCGTCGCCGCGCTGGCTGCGCACCTCGGAAACACGCGAACAAAGGAGCACGGCCAGGCTCCTCCGTGCCAAACCAGTGCGGGCGTTTGGAGGCAAAACGAAAATACCGAGACAGATACATGTATTTTTTAGAAGGAAGGGGAATCTCTGCGTTAAGATCGGGGGGAGCTCAAGGAGAACCCGGCCGGGGCTCGGCACCCCGGTGGCACGTCGGTGACACTCCGGTGGCACTTTGGCACATCGGTGGCACATCGGCGGCACTTTGGTACATCGGCACGCCGGTGGCACACCGATGGCACGTTGGGACACCGATGGCACACCGGTGCCGCCCCGGCACGCCGTGCCCCGCAGCTGCTGGGGGCTCCGCTGCCCAAGCTGCCCCCAGCCTCCAAAGGGGCCGCGCGTATTTTTGGGTAGAAAAAATAAAAAGGGAGGGGTTCTGGGGAGGAAAATTCCGTTAAGGAGCGGTCGGGAGCCCCTATGTCCGCCCCTTCGGGGGGAGGGTTTCCTCGGCCGCCCCCGTACCGGAGCGGGGAAGGGGCCGGGGCGCGGCGGCGGGGGCTGCGGGGCCGGGGGGGCCGCGCTGCGGCGATGCTGGCGGGGCCCGGCGGGCGTGGGTGTCGCCGTGCCGCGGGGGGGAGGCTGGGCTTGGCCGGGGCCGCTGGTACCTCCCCCAGAACTGCAGCACTCCTCTCCCCTCTCTTCTCCCCGCGAGGTGGGCGCACTGCGATGGAGACGCGGCGCGCTCTGCCAGGGGCTCGCGCTGCCCGTCTGGTGACAGCCGCCGGCTGGTGACAGCCTCCGTCCGGGGACAGCAGCCGTCCGGGGACAACCTCCCACCGCCGCCCCCCAAGCAGAGCCCGGCCGCGGGGACCGGCGGAGAGGCGCGGAGCGGGCGGGGAGCTGCGCTCCCGCACCTGCCCGCCGCGGGGGCATGCCCCAGGGCCGTTCGCAGCGCAGCCGCTCGCACCGCGCCCGGGAGCGGAGGTAGCGGCTCGGCAGAGCCCCCCCGCACCGCCCCCGCCGCCCGTTCCCCGGAGCCCGGCTCCCGGCCGCCCCCCGCCGCCCCCCCTCCCCGTCGGGTCCGTCCGACCGCCGGGTCCGGAGCGGCCACCATGGCCACGCTCCTCCGCAGCAAGCTTTCCAACGTGGCCACCTCCGTGTCCAACAAGTCCCAGGCGAAGATGAGCGGCATGTTCGCCAGGATGGGCTTCCAGGCGGCCACCGACGAAGAGGCGGTGGGCTTCGCCCACTGCGACGACCTGGACATGGAGCACCGGCAGGGGCTGCAGATGGACATCCTCAAGGGCGAGGGAGGCGAGGAGGGCGGCGAGCCGCCCCTGGAGGGGGACATCCACTACCAGAGGGACGGCACCGGCCCCCTGCCGCCCTCCGCCTCCAAGGACGCGGGGGTCTGCTCCGAGCTCTCCGGGCAGGGCAAGCCCAAGATCACGGCGTGGGAGGCGGGCTGGAATGTCACCAACGCCATCCAGGTACGCCCGGGCACCCGCTGCCACCGGCACCGGGACGCGCTGCCCCGCTCCCATCCCAGCACCGGGGTGACCGCAACACCCCTGGGGGGAAAAAGAAAGAAAAAAAAAAGAAACGGAAAAACCCACCTACCCAACCAAAAAAAAAAATCAATCAAAAAAAAAAAAAGGACCCAAATCTGCATCTCTTTGTGTTGCCCACCACCCCTGCAGCGGGTGGGACGGGGCAGGTGGGGGGGGGGATGCATTGAGGAGGGGGGTGGGCCACCCCCCCATGTGTGTCCCCAGCTTTGGGGCAGTGCCAGCGGGTGAAGGGGTCTAGGTGCACCGAGAGGGGCTGGGGACAGACAGGGTGGAGATTTGGACAAAGCCCAACCGTGCTTGCTTGCTCTGGGCGCCCCAGGGTGAGATTATGTGGGTGTGCATGAGGACACGAGTGTGGCTGCGTGGGCAATTGCATGGGCGGAGAGAAAAAGGGCTTGTGTGTGATCGTGCGTGGCCGTGATTGTGTGGTGTGAGTGTGGGACTGCTGCGTTGGTGTCACTGTGTGCGAGCGAGGCTGCGTGTGCGTGCAAGCACACGTGCCTGCAGCCGTGGGTGCCTGGGTGCAGGCGCCCGCCTGGTCCCCTCGGTGAGACGAGCAACACGGTTTCCATTTTGTCTCTTTCTAGGGGATGTTTGTTCTGGGCCTGCCCTATGCCATCCTTCATGGTGGATACCTAGGACTCTTTTTAATCATTTTCGCTGCGGTGGTTTGCTGCTACACTGGGAAAATCCTTATTGCCTGTCTTTATGAAGAGAATGAGGATGGGGAGATAGTCAGGGTGAGAGACTCCTACGTGGACATAGCCAACGCGTGCTGTGCGCCCCGCTTCCCCACGCTCGGAGGCAGAATTGTGAACGTGGCTCAGATCATTGAACTGGTCATGACCTGCATCCTCTATGTGGTGGTCAGTGGGAACTTGATGTACAACAGCTTCCCCAACCTGCCTGTCTCCCAGAAGTCGTGGTCCATCATTGCCACGGCTGTGCTCCTGCCTTGCGCGTTCTTGAAGAACCTCAAGGCAGTCTCCAAGTTCAGCTTGCTCTGCACGTTGGCCCACTTTGTGATCAACATCCTGGTGATCGCCTACTGCCTCTCCAGGGCACGCGACTGGGCATGGGACAAAGTCAAGTTTTACATTGATGTGAAGAAATTCCCCATCTCCATTGGCATCATTGTCTTCAGCTACACCTCTCAGATCTTTCTGCCTTCCTTGGAGGGGAACATGCAGAACCCCAAGGAGTTCCATTGCATGATGAACTGGACTCACATAGCAGCTTGCATCCTTAAGGGACTCTTTGCCTTGGTCGCCTACCTGACCTGGGCTGATGAGACCAAGGAGGTCATCACAGACAACTTGCCATCCACCATTAGGGCAGTAGTCAACATCTTCTTGGTGGCCAAAGCCTTGCTGTCCTACCCCCTGCCGTTCTTTGCAGCTGTGGAAGTCCTGGAGCGATCCCTTTTCCAGGATGGAAACAGGGCGTTCTTCCCCAACTGCTACGGGGGCGACGGGCGGCTCAAGTCCTGGGGACTCACCCTCAGATGCGCCCTGGTAGTCTTCACCCTGCTCATGGCCATCTATGTCCCGCATTTTGCCCTCCTGATGGGTCTTACCGGGAGCCTCACGGGCGCAGGGCTCTGCTTCCTGCTCCCCAGTCTTTTCCACCTCAAACTCTTGTGGAGGAAGCTCTTGTGGCACCATGTCTTCTTCGACGTCGCCATTTTCGTTATAGGTGGTATCTGCAGCGTCTCGGGGTTCATCCACTCTTTGGAAGGGCTCATAGAGGCCTTCAGAACCAACGCGGAAGACTAAGGAATGGCCAGAGCTGGCTGCAGCAAGAGAATCGCATCGAACATCCGCATAGCCAAAAAAATCCGCATCCCTTGAATGAAGAGAGTCATTATTTTCGTTACGTGCATCCAACAAATTCTATGTCATAGAAATCTGCAAATTAAATGAGATAAGAAGAGAAGACAGTGTTCGCCCTGCCATCTTTTTAAATAAGCTAAGAGTTAAATATATTTTTTTGTTATTTAGAATGTTTTAAAGGAAAATACGTGGTGCCCCATCCCGATCTCCTCACTAGTTGCCTGAAGCTTGCCCCCCCGCGAAGGACCAGTCGGGAACCGATCGCAGCTTTACTGCTCCTCACAGCTCTGCAGTTCGGTGCTTCAGGAGGTGAAACAGGCGCCGATCCGATGGGACTGGGGCTTTGTGCTAGCAAGCTAGCAAGCTGTGGGCGCTGGGAGCAGGGCCCTTCCTTTATTTTACACCAGTTGAGAGAGAAGTAAATGAGCCCCGGATCGTGTGAGCAGCCCAGCAAGCCCACGCACCGGCTGATGACCGCAGCGTTTACACCGTGGCCGCAGCGATGCCAGGACTGCTTAATCCTTCCACCCGGACTCACACCGAGGAACGGCGCTGCCCATCGATCGCATTTTGCCTCTGGTTGAAATCACAGACCCGGAGTCCACTTCTCGGTGATTTTCTTTTGTTTTATTTTGTTTTGTTTCATTTTAACAATTGTTATTTCTAAATTATGAAAAGAAAAATATATATATATATTGTTGGATTTGACGTCGTTCAGGATACAGAAACAAAACTAAGACAAAACTCATTCTGTGCAATCTACCAGATCCGTGGAGCTGTTTCCAATGTATGTGTGGTGTAATTGTGGTAAATAAGATGAAAAATGTATATCAGAAAAACAAAAGTCTATCTTTAACTTATAATGTGGTACATAAATATATCGAACAATAAAGAGAAAACCTATCCGAGGAGGCTGGCCTGCTTCGCTGAGCAGAGGAGGGTGGGCTGATAGGATGGGAAGGGGGCGCAGGGAGCCAAACCCCAACCGGCCCGAGCCCCTTGCAAACAGATAAAGGCAGCGAAACGAAATGCGGGGCTCGGAGCAGCCCTGGCTCGAACCGAGCTGCCTCTGCGCTGCACGCGGGCCGTGCCGAGCCGTGCTGAGCCGAGCCGTGCCCAGCCGAGCTGAGCCGTGCCAAGCAGACCCGATCCGACCCGACCCGATCCGACCCGACCCGATCCGACCCGATCCGAGCCGATCCGAGCCGACCCGATCCGAGCCGAGCCGAGCCGAGCCGAGCCGAGCCGAGCCGAGCCGAGCCGAGCCGAGCGGAGCCGAGCCGCCCGGGCAGCCCCGCAATGCGGTACCGGGGGCTGGCTGCCGCACGGCTGCGGCTTGCAGCTGCTCTCCGCGCGGTGCTTTTGGGGTCCTTTCCTCCCCACCTCCCCCTTTTTAGGGCCGCAGCTGCCGCCCCGTCCTTGCGGGAGGCTGTGGGACCTGGCCGGGGTGCCCCCGGGCCGTCCTGCCCCTCTCTGCCTCGTCGCGGGCCAAAGGGGCACAGGAGGATGGAAAGCATTTTGGGAAGCTTTACCTTTGTGGAGGTTTTACCTTTGCAATTAGGTTTTAAACCTAATTCAGCATATATTTATATCTTTCCTTGTGAGCAAAAAATAAAAATAAAAATTAAAAAACTCCAGCTCCTGCTTTGAGTGCATTTGGGGCTGTAAGGCGATTTGTGCCCTTTTTTCGTTATTTTTTGCTCCAAGCAGCTGAGGGCTCCTCTCTGCTCACCCCTCAGGATGCAGAGAAGGGAAGCACGAGCAGGCAGCACCCCACAGGGGCACCCCAATCCCCGAGCCGTGCACTACAGGGGCAGCGCCAGGCCCTGCGGGTCCCAGGGGGATCCCACCCAGCCTCTGCCTCAGCAGCTTCCAGCTGCGGGAGCCCGGGGATTATTCCCAATCCCCCTGGGCTCTGTCTCGCTGTTGGTTCAGGCACTTTCCTCCGTCTCTCTGCCGGGTGCTCGGGGCTGACGTGTGATGATTTTGGGGAAAAAATGAGCGAGCCGGGATGGTAAGCCGAGGTTTGTCCTCTCACCGTGCCCGTGGCTGCTGGTGTGCCCGTCTGACGGGGGGTGCCCCCGTGGGCAGCCCCCCCAGCCCGCAGCAGCAGGCGTTCGGTGCTCTGCTGGTGCCGGGGGAGCTCCCCTGGAGCCGGCCTTGCTGGGGACGCGCAGCCTTTACGCAGGGGATGCGGCGGGGTGAGCAAAGCACAGCCCGAAATAGCAGCAGGTTTAAAAGCAGGAATCGCCTGGGAAAGCGTCGGGATGGGGAAGTACAAACTGCTCCAAATGGCTTCTGTCTGCAGACCCGCAGCTCCTGGCCGTGTGCTGCAGCAGCCCTCTGGACCTTCTCACTCTGAAAAGGGATGAAACAAAGGCCTCTCGGCACCGGGAGGGAGCATTTCCTCATTGCTCCGTGTCTTCGCAGCTCCTCAAGCACAACGGGGACCTCTGGTTGGGATAGTTCCCAAGACAAGAGGGCAATGTCAAATCCCCTTGTCCTCACGGCTGTGCCACCAGGCAGGAGTGCTGGGGGGAGCTGGGGAGGCTGGAGGGCTCCTCCTGCTCCTCGCCACGTGCTGCTTTCGGTGCTGGAGCACGCGAGGGACACCCGTGGCTTTGTGTGTCCCCAGCACACGGACTCGGTGACCTCTCCTGTGCTGTCCTGACCCCCTGAACCTGCAGCGCTTCGAAGCAGGTGTGTCAGGCTGCTTCAGCATTTCGGGTGAGGAGCTGGAGGCTCTGCCAGTGGCCAGCAGCGACTCCACCGGTGTGCCCAGCCGGCAGAGCCTTACTTAGGTGCCCACCCAGGGATGTGGTGACCCCTCTGGGGACATCCCAGTGCCAGGCACCCACAGAGGGAAACGGAGTGGGACAGGGAGTGAATGGGGGAATGTCAGATAGAGGGCAATAGCTGTGATTTCATTTTTTGGCTTGGATCTCCTGTCCAGAGGTATGTCCCTGTCCTGTCCCTGTCCTGTCCCTGCCCCATGGGGATGAGGCTCCGGAGCGGCTCCACCTCTCTGTGCTCCTGCCTTGCTGCCAAGCCCCATGTGTTGCTGGAGCACCAGCAGCGGGTCCTGCCCGTGCCCAGAGGGTCTCCCAGGTCCCTGGTGCTGCTGCTGGCCTTGTAGAGGTGACACACAGCTTGCTGTGACCTGGCACAGCCCGCGGCCAGGAGCACCTTGTTCTCACCTTTTGCACTTTCCCAGGGGCAAACTGCCCTCTAATCCCCCAGGGAGGGAATTTTCTCTCCCACCCGGCTCCCGTTTCCCCCGTCCCCTTGTCCCCTCGTGGCCGGGTAATCATTTACTTCCTACCGCAGGCCACTCCTGCTGATTTCTCCTTCGACCTTCAGACCGAATCGCCAAAACAAAAACAAGGGGAGGGAGGGAGGCGAGTGCTGCCTTCTGCAGCTGCTGCCGCCCCGCGCCAGGACTCCTGCTCCGCGCTCCCTGCAGGTAACGCCGGGCTCCTTTCTCCTTCCTCCGTGGCTTTCCCTTCTTTTCACCAGGGCTTGAGGCACTCTGGGAGAAGCAGAGCTTTGGGGAAGGGGTCGTCCCCTGCTGCTGGGCACAAAGTCAGTGGGCACAGGGGCTCTGGCCCCGGGGCAGCAGCTGGAAGCAGAGGGCTTGCTTTTCCTAAATCGGGCTCATTTTCTAGCTGTGGGGGAATTCCAGCAACTCCAGAGAGGAACACAGGTGACACAGGAACTCCAGGTGGACAGGTCTCTTGCTTTAAATGTGCCTGCCCCAGGGCAGGGACATGGTGGGACAGGGTGGGAAGAAGCCTCCAGCGCTGCTGCCCCTGCAGCCCCCTGCCAGCTCACTCCTGGCCCCGCGAGGAGCAGCCCCGGGTGTTTTCAGGTCCTGTCCCGCTTCTGGAGCTGGCAGCTCAGCAGAGGCAGCAGGGGACCAAGCGTCCCTGCACCACCTGCAGCAGGACAGGAGGCTCGGGCAGCGCCAGCACTGGGGGCACAGGCACAGAAATGGGCTTTGGGCCCCGCGAGGCTCCGGGTCGCTGCGTCCAGCATCTCTCCAAGGGGGCAGCCCCCAGTCCCCTCCCGGGCAGGATGGGTTTGGGGGGCAGTTTTTGGGAGCTGTGAGCCCCCATACACCTTGCTAACAAAGCCACGGCAGTGCCAGCGGAGAGGGGCCGGTTTGGGGTCAGTGTGGCTCCGGGAGCCGACTCCTGGCTGCTAAACCCTGCTCAGTCCGGCCGGGAAACTGCAGCCCTGCCCTTGTCCCTGGTGACACGCTGACCCGAGCTGGTGGCGGCCCTGGGCGGGCCAGGCTGGCTTCGGGGGGTGTGCTGCAGGGCAAAGACACGCTCATCCCTGAAAGCCAGATAGTATTTTGTAAGGAGAGCCTCAACCATACGGACTGAATGTGTCCTGGGGCGGTGCTGGGAGGAGAGGACAGCACGCAGGGAGCTGCACCTGCCCCGCACGGCCGAGGGGCTGCTCCTGGCTTCAGGTTAGCCGGTCACCAAGGCTGTGACTGGGGCCACAGCTTGGCAGCAAGAATGTCCCAGCTGAGTAGTTCAATGGCAATAATCCTATCAGGGGGTTATAGCCTTGAGAATGCTCAAGCCCATTCAGCTGTCTTTTGGGATAAAAACCAGATCCCAAGTGGTCTCCTCCTGGCTCTTTCATGGCAATGTGGGACCCACCAGGAGGGACTCCCTGCCAAAACCAAGGGCAATGCCTGGGGCAGAGCCCTGCCTTTATGAAGCTAAAAATAAAGGTAGGTGAAAAAAAAAAAAAAAAAAGATTTTAGAGAACCTGGTCACCAGAATGCTAGTCAGTCCTTACTGAGTCCTGTTAGAAGAAGAAACAGGCTCAGACCTTTTAAATCCTTTCAGATCCTATCCCTATTCCTATCTTACCCTATCTCCATCCTTCCCCACCCCATCGCTCCACCAGGCACAGATAACTGGGTGGCAGAACTTCCCCCAGGTAGCACCTCGGGCACCTCCGGTCACCTTTCGCTGCAGGGCGAGGGCGACTTCTTGGTGCTCTCTGGAGAAATGTGTGTGTCGCTCGTAGCCGGACTTTCCCAGCAATTCTGATGGCTTGGGCCCGCTCAGGTGCTCTGGCAGTGACACGTTTATGGTTATGGTTATGGATATTGCCTGATAGGGAGATGAAGATAGCACGCCCTATCTTAACCATACACAATCCCAACAAAACAGCTGCATAAAACATTCTGAAATGGAATGTGCACGAGAGAGACAGGGAGAGAGAGAGAGCGGGGTGTCGTCCCTTGAAGGGCATCCCCCTTGTGCCACCGTAGAGATCTGCTGGCAAATACTTAATTGCAGTTGTGGGTTAATCATTAAAGAGCCGAGTTCCTGAGCTGGTACACCGGGGGGACGGCTGGCACGTGGGGACACGGCTTGCAGGGGAAGGGGTTTGCATCCCCTGAGCCTGCGGGTGCTGGGTGGGGAGTGGGACAAACCCATTCCTGGTCCCCTATAGGGATGTGTGCCTGTATAACATCATGCCTGCAGCACCTATAGGGATGTGTGCCTATAAAACACACGTGCCTGGCAGCTCCTACAGGCAGCAGCTCCCCAGCTCTCCCCCCTGCCCGTTTCTCCTCTCACCGTGCGCCCTTCGCCTTTGCACAGGAGCCGTGCTGCCCGAGGACGCCCGGTGTGGGACTGGGGACGGTTTCGGCTGCCTTTTACCTCCGCAGCCTGGATGGAGCCTTCCTCCACCGCCCTGGGGAAGACGAAGGGTAACGGCCTGTGGGGTGGCGAGGGCAGGGGGAGCGCTGGGGACAAGCAGAGGGGCCAGAGGGACAGAGTGGGGGGCACCAGCACAAGGGCAGCTTTTCTATCAGTACCGGCTGCTCGTGCTGACAGCACTCCAGATCAGGAATTTTGTCTTCCAGCTGGTGAAACTTTGCCTTCCAGAATGCTTCCGCTCTCTCTTCCTTGGCTACAAAAATTAAGGAGGAAATTCTTCCCTCTGAGGGCGGCGAGGCCCTGCCCAGGCTGCCCTGAGGAGCTGGGGGTGCCCCTGCCCTGGGGGTGCCCAAGCCAGGCTGGGTGGGGCTGGGGGCAGCCAGGGCTGGGGTCCTTCCAACCCAACCCGAATGTGGTTTTGTGAAAGTATTTTTTTAACTAAATATGCTTCTCTGTAGAAAACATGGTCAAGTAGATTTTGACAATAATACTGAGACTTCTATTGAAAAGAACAAAAGAAGATACTGATTTGCAGGTAGCAGCTGCTGAAAGAGTTCTGAACCATGAGCATTTCAGTGCAAGCAGAGGCAGAAAACATAGGGAAAAAAAAATCCTCCACTAAAAACATAACGAGATATTTATGCTAACAGCTTGAGGATGGTGGCTGAGCGAAGCCATCAGGCTTTGGCCTGAGACAGAACAGCATTCCCAGGGCGCGCTGCTGCCCCTGCCTCAGGTGGCTTTTTGCTCCCAGCCGCTGCGGTTTGCAGCCCCCACCACCTCGCTGGCCCTGCACAGAGCCAGGCAGACCCCGCAGCCAGGGCTGGCTTTCCTCCTGCTGCAGCCAAGGGCAGGAGATTTTATAGGAAATGACAACAGCAGCAAAAAGAGACTGCTTTATTTTTGATGAGAGAGAGAAGACACCAGCCCTTCTACAACATCTCCCTTTGCTCAGAGCTTAATCTCTGCTGTAGTGAATGACTGCATGCCTCTTACACCAGGTTTTCCTCTCCACGTGTGTTTGTGGTTGGTTTAATGCAGCTGCAAAGCACCGACCCTGCTGCCCTGGGCTGTCACCTCCCCAGGCCACTGGAAGGAGCATCTCTGGGCTTGAGCCGAACCAAAGGACAGTTTCAACCATCCTCCAAGCCACATGACCACAGACAAATGAACAGCTCACTAAAATGTGCAGGATTTTTTTCTGAACCACCCAAAATACCTGCTAGGATGCAACTGGCTCCAGCCCACCCCTCCCTCTCCACTCAACCCCATCACCCCCAGCTGAGTTCCCAGTCCCTGGGTATATCCAGCAGGTGCCTTGCCATCTCAGCTGCTGATCAGTTCCTCCTGCTCTCCCTAAAGGGCTGCAGAGAGCCTGCACGAGCATGAGCACCCGGAGGAGGTGGAGGTGCTGGTGTCCTTGCGGTGTTGCAGGAGGCAAAGCTGCTCCCTGTCGGGGTTTTGGAGAAAGCCCGGAGCTGCTGGGCTGGTGGGGCAGCTGCTGGCAGGCAGGGATGAGGATGGGGAGCACAGGGAGTGAGGGGTGTCTGTGCTCATCTGCTGTGGGCTGCTTCCAGCGCCCCCCGACGCGGGCTCTGCTGGTAGATGTGCTCCCAGGTGCGTGTTTGAGGCTTTGTTCTTTGTTCTCACAGGTTTTTATTTCTGTGCACAGTGTTGCAAGCATTAGCTACCTGCTGTTTTTCCAGATTTACAAACAGCTTTCCAGGTTTACAAATGGCTTTCCAGGTTTGCAGGTGGCTCTTCCCCTAAAACCCAGAGGGCTCTGTGTGGGCTCCAGCCTGCTCGGGGCTGGGGCTGCTGTGTGGTGCCCCTTGGGTGCAGGGGATGGGGTCCCCAGGAGAAAGCTGGGAGCTCTGCAGGGACAGCTTGGGAAGCTTCCCCAGGTGAGGAAGCTCTTAAAGTCCTTCCTGACCTCTTCCTGGGCTTTTTGTGGTGTCTCAATGGGAATGAAGGTGGAGCTCAGTGCAGGCCTGGAGCTCTCAGCTCTGTAGCAGGGGAAAGCTTGAGCACTTTCTCTGCCAGCAGAAGCACGTGTTTGCAGAAGTCCTCCTCTCCCACCTCCCCCTGTGCTCCTTCTCCGAGCTGAAACTGGGGCATCCCCCCCATGCCGTGCACGTAGGCTGGGAGCTGCTGGCTGCCCCAGGTGCTCCCCTGCGAGCCCCGAGCCCCTTCCGCCCTGCTGTCCTGGGGCTGGCCCTGCCTCGCCTGCTGCCAACCCCGGCACGGGAGAGGACGAGGAGCTCGCTTCGGGGGGGGGGGTTTGCAATCTAGGTTAGGTGGGGAGCGCTGACATCAGGAAGAGGGTGGGAGGCAGCCCGCACATGACGAGTCTATGAGGTTGCTGCTCGGCGAGGTGCGCGTTGCATTAGTAATGTGTTTGTAGCAAATATCGCTGGGCTGGCATGGGAATGTGGGTCACTGCTGGCAGAACTGTTGGAGGAAGAGGGAGCTGCTTCTGCCGTGCTGGGAAGGAAGCGTACGTTGCCGAGGGATGTTCCTGGGGGGAGACTGAGCTGCGGTAACTGCTCCGGCTTGTAAGTAGCAGCTCTGCGGCGTGCCCCGGACGGTGTGTTGGGGTGAAGCCCTGTGAGGAGGGGGCGTGGGGTGCAGCAGCTGGTGTTCCCGGGGTGTAACACTCACATCACGCTGTGAAACTCTTAAAGACTCGCTTGCTGATGTTGTCAGTGGCCCTGGCCGTGCCCGGAGCATCCCTGTGCCCCAGCAGGCACACCGAGGGGTGCAGCCGGGCATGGATAACCATGAGCTCGGTGTGTTTTCCTGACCTAGTTCTGCCTCTGTTGTTCTGCATGTGTGCGCTTGGAGAATCTTGATGCTTCGGGGGGTGTAGGATTTGTTAGTGATAAGGAAAAGCCTGTCTAGCTTCTGACTGCTCGGGAGGTTTAAGCCAGCCTGGCTTTGCAGGTATGCTCAGGCTGGGCAAGAAGGCTCAGAGCCTGAATTGAAGGTGTTGCAGGATGAGGATATCAGCGTCCTGAAGCTGTGCCTTGTGCTTCAGTGTGGAGAGAGGCTCTTGTCTCAGAGCAGACACTTCATGAAATAGCCTGGTTGGAGAGCACTGCAGGTGAAGGTGCTCCACAAGCCCCTGCTGACCCCGGGCAGCAAAGGAGCAGCCTGGGGAGGGGAGGGCGCAGGGCTGTGGCCCTGGCAGAAACGCTTCTGCCTCACTGTGGTCCTGGAGACCTCACCGGAGCAGTGCTATGCGAGCCCCTCGGGGCAGCTGGGGGCTTGTCCTGCATCCTGCACTGCCAGCAGATGCCTCCGAGGTGAATGGATGTGTTCCCAGGGCTTGCCCACGTGCTCTCCAAGACACCTAGTATGCAAAATGTCCACCTGTGCCTGAAAGGAGCGACTTTCCTCCCTGAGTCTGGGATCGGAGCGGTGTCTAAGCTGATTCTGGATCTAAAAATGGGCTTGTGGGGGTTCAGATCTGGCGAGAACAGGCTGCATCAGCTGGTAGAGCTGCGGGCACGCACCAGGAGTGAAGAGCTGAGCTGCATGGCCTTGGCTGGACTGCTCTACAAAGGGGCTGGGAGACCTCACTGCATCACCCTCGTTCTGCTGCCGTTTGCAGCTGGGGGCTCTTTCCACATGCATGCTGCTCGCCTCTTGCCCAGCACTGAGCCCTGGGTTAGCTCGTCCCTGTGCTGTGAGAGCTGGCCAGCCTGCCCAGCAGCGTGGGACAGATGCAGCCCCCAGCTCGGGTGACCTTCAGTGGACCTCGGTGATCCAGGCAAATGGCCAGGGAAAGGAGGACTCTGCCCGGTGGGAGGAGATGGGGCTTGACCTGTCTGGGTGCTGTCCCTCTGGGGGTGCCTGTGGGACGAGCCCTTGCAGTTGCTGTGGGGTGAGGTATCGGGCAAGGTCAGTGTGCCAGTGACCAGGCTGACGGAAGCTGAATGGCTGCTGGGTTTTTCTTCAAATCCCAGCTTTCCCTGCTCGTTCAGAAACTCGAAAGCCACAGCCTGGCTGGTTCCTCACTGGTCCTGTGCTGCTGGAAAAGTGTGTTCCTGTGGATGTTTTGAATCTTTCCTTCCCTCCAGAATCAAAACTAGGGCTGAGCCGGAGTGCAAACAAGCCTTTGAATATTTCTGCTATCTCCGCTAACCAAAACAAGGAACTCCCCGGCTCAGGTTGTGCTCCCGAGGCTGTTCCGCTCACTCCGTGTGGTGGGCTTGGGGCTTTGCTCTTCCTTGGAGGTGATGATGATGGGTGGTGGCAGCAGCCCGCGGGGACGCTCCTCAGTGGGAATCCCGGTGCTGGCGCTGGCTGCGCGTCCTTGGGCCGCTCATTGCGACGTGTGTGCTGGCTCACCTCCTGCGGGGCCCTGAAAGGTCTCATTCATGTCCCTAATTACCCGGTCCTGAATGAAAGGGGCAGTGGATGTGCCAAGTGTGTGACGTACCCCAGCACAGCATCGTCCTCGTGAGCGCTCCCCTTGTCCCTCCTGGGGACTCGGGGCGGCTGGCGGAGGCTTGGTGGCGGTGCTGGAGCCGAGTCCCCTCCCTGCCCTGGCAGAGGGTGCCTGCGTTGGGGCTCCTGCCCTGCTGAGGGCTCCAGGTGGGGGTGGGAGGGGACCCGTCCTGGTTCCTATAACTCCCTGGGTATTTCGGAATGTGGGTGGAAGGGGGAGGAGGGTGGCTGTGGAGAGAGGAGCAAGGTCAGTGAAGAACAAACGTGCCTCTGTGCGCTCGCGCTGCCAGCTGATCGTCTCCGCTTCTCCAACTTTTCCCGCAGAACTTATAAAGCACGGCCGCGAGAGGATAGGACAAACCATCAAGGCGTCCGGCTCCAGGCTCTGCTCGTAGTGAGTACTGAAGCCCCTGGGGGGCTGAGAGCCCTTTAAAAGCCCAGCCCCACAACGCCCAGCCCGGCGGTGGATGGAGCTGGCTGGCACGGGCCAGATGTGGGCTGTCCCCGGGGCGGCTGCCAGTGCCCGCTGCCACCCGGCGTCTCCGGCTGTGTCCCCCCTGCTGCAGGGCCGGGGGGCTCTGGGATGGCCGTGGATCTGTGTGTGGGGGTAGTGAGGGGCATTGCTCGCAGGTGAGACCCTGGGGGGGCGGTGGAGTCTTCAGGGCCCCTTTTGTACCAGGGAGGCTGAGGCACAGGGGGATAGGAGCCTACAGGGCCTCTCTGTGGGGTCTTGGAGGTTGGTGGGGCCTTGGGGGGATGGACAAAGCTCTCTGGGGCAGGGGAGAAGGGAACAGAGCTCCTCCTTCCCTCTCTCTCTGATATCTGTTTAATCTGGGCTTTTGCAAGGGCTGTGGGGGAAACCTTAAAACCGAGGGGAATCGCTGGGGTGGCAGGACCCAGCGGTGCTCCCACAGGGCAGGTCTGAGCCAACAAGTGCTGCTGAAGCCCCAGCCCCTCTTTTTTTCTGCAATTTGACAGCCCCAAGCTGCCCTGCGTGGGAGCGTGGACTGTGGGGCTGAGGGCCGCAGCATCCCTGCGCGGTGGGGTTGGTGCCTGGGACACTGCTGGTGGGTCTGGTCCTGCCTGGAGGGCTGCAGCCCCGTCCAGCCCTGATCCTGTGCTGCTGCTGGCGCTCTGCTGGGCTTCACATATCAGTGCCCTGAGCATGGTGTTTGGGAAGGCTGTGCTTGTTTGAACCCCCTGTGCACTCAAGAAGCTCTTCTCCCTGACCTCCTGTTGGCATGCCCAGTGTGCCCCATGTCCCCGGCCTCCCAGTACGTGTGTGCCCCATGTCCCCGGCCTCCCAGCACACGTGCCCCTACCCCTGGGGGCAGCAGTGCTGCTGGGGGGATATCTGGGGAGCTCTGATAGGGGGTGTGTGCACTGGTCCCTGGTAGGTTAATGGTGGGCAGCTGCTTTTTTTTTTTTTAAAAAAAAGCTTTTGTTGTCAATACTTCCTTGCTGTTCTCTTCCCCAGTGCTGAACGAGTTGCTTTTTTAATGGATCGTTCCCGGAGCCCAGACACCAGCGCTCAGGTGAGATCATGGGCCTGAGCTGGCAAGTCATCCTCACTGGGATGAAGAGGGGCTGGCCCTTTGGGAGAGGCAAGGAGGAGAGCCTGTGTCAGCATGCTGGGAGGTCTAGTCCTCTCTCGTCCCTGTGGGTGATGCTGGGTGGAGAAAAAGTAGAAGAGGTCCTATACAGATTTTCGGAAAGGCATAATGCTCCCAGCATCTGGGGAGAGGAAGATTCCTGGGGACTGGGGACAGGAGGAAGGCTTATGTGCATGTCTGCGTAGGTACCAAACTCTTCACTGGAAGAAGGAGGTCATGATACTGCTGTAGTGCATAGTCCCGTCCTCCCTTTCCCCTTGCTTAGTTTACCAAAGCACCCATCCCATCTCTCACTGATGGGTGTTTCTTGAGGGTGGGGGATGCCGTGCTGAGGCCAGGCAAACACAACCAGCGGTGTGCTCCTTGTGACTAATACCAAACACCACTGTCCTCCTCTCCAGCCTCCAACGCCAACTGACAACATCAACCTCGGACCTTCTGCTAACCCAAAGTAAGCTCCCTGCAGGAGCCAGGTAGGGTGTGGAGCTTGCTGCGAAGAGATCTGGCAGGGGAAAGCAGTCAGCTCCTGTGCCTTGGGTGGGTGGTGGTCACGAAGGAGCAAACAACTGCGTTAACTCAGCCTTTAACCCCGTGTGTAACACCAATGTGCTGCCTTCCCAGACATTCAGCTGCAGGTCATCCTTGCATTATAATTGTTCTTGAGTCCTCTGTCCCATCCCTCTCTTCTGAGGGATACTAGGGGAAGACTTCTCTTATTTCTGTTTGCTCCCTCACTAGAAATGGGGATAAACTGTCTTAACAGGTGGGTTGCCGAGGTTTCCTTGTCCTTTCCGCAGCGCACTGGCATATGCGGTGTGAATCCCCAGCTGGCTGGCAGTGAGGATCACCTGCCCAGTGCCCTTTAATCCCTTTCACAAAAGCTCCTGTTTCCCAGAAGGACCACTGCTCCCATAGAAGTGTTGCTGTTGCATGTTTTTTCTCCCAGAAACATTAACTTGCTTTGCTCTTGCTCAACAGTGCCAAGCCAACAGACTTTGACTTCCTGAAGGTTATTGGCAAAGGAAGCTTTGGAAAGGTAAGTGGGTTTGTGCCGGTGGGCTGGAGCTGTCTGTGGGCAGCTTGGGAGATGTCCTAGCTGAAGGAATTTGTCCTTCACTTGCGCCTCTCCTAAGGAACGTGGCCATGTTTGGAGTGGGACTGAGACCAGATGGGACCTGAGGGGGGTTTCCATTGTCCATTTGTACTTGGAGCTGTCCTGCCACATCTCTAGAAAGAAGCATGGGGGTGTTTCATGCTCAAGGTGGTGATGGTGACGAGCAGTACTTGTTGCTTTTAAAGTCTCAGATGCTTTCAGTTAATAGAGGATGCCTAGACAAAGCTGTGCTTTGTAAAATGGTAATGATCATCTTTAAACGAGTCTCTCTGAATGCTCCCAAACCACTTTCTTTTGGGTGTGTAAGAGATATTCAGGGATACTGCGTACCTCTTTCTGGCAATGTGAAAGTCCAGAGTGTGGGGATCCAGTGGGCTAGAGCCTGGGCTTTAAACCTTTGTACCTGACCCTCCAAAGTCGTAGTCTCAGTATAATCACTGACAAGAGTGTTCAGCTGGTGAAGAAATGCTAACAGTGGCAGAAGACGAGACTCAAACCTCTGTCCGTGACTCTGTTCCAGGTTCTTCTGGCCAAACGCAAGTGTGATGGGACTTTTTATGCTGTGAAAGTCTTGCATAAGAAAACTATCCTGAAGAAAAAGGAGGTATGTCTGCTATCCCCAGCTGCTTCCACAGGCAGTCAGTGTGTGAGCAATCCTGGTAATGTAATCGAGGCAAGCATCCATGTAGACAGCTCACATGTTAACCATGGATTTCTCTGTGCCTTGGGAATATGGAGAAAGGGCTGAGATGAATCCAGCTGAGAGCAGAGTGCTTCCCTTCCTGGGGCTGGAGATGATCCATAGGGCTCTCAGCTTCTTTCAAAATAGGGGTGAGCCTGTGCAGCAGGCTGGACTGGAGTTTTTCCTGAAAATCTAATGCCTTGCGTGCTTTTTGCTAGCAAAACCACATCATGGCAGAACGCAATGTGCTCCTGAAAAATGTCAAGCACCCCTTCCTTGTGGGACTCCATTACTCCTTCCAGACCTCAGAGAAGCTTTATTTTGTCCTTGACTATGTAAACGGGGGGGAGGTGAGTACAAGTTTTATCTTTAATCTTCTGTTTGGTCCTTCCCAGGCATTCTGCTTCAGTGCATAAAGCTGTTTCTTGGCAGAAGATAATGATGTTGAAGCACAACATTGCTTTGCTGGAAAGCTCCAGCTAGGAGTAGTACAACTTACCTCACTTATAAGCTAAGTGAAGATGTTGATGAATAGGACCTGTGCCAACTAATCTTCATGGCAAGGATGCTGAGAAAAGTGTTAGGGGCATCTTAATATCCCCTGGAGAACATGGGAAATGCTGATGGTGATCTTCATGGAAAACCCACTTGTGGCCCAGCTCTAGACGCCAGCCTTGTGTTTAGGTGATGCCACTGCACTGTGTCAGGCTTCTCTTTCTGACCTGCAAAAGCTGCTCTCCACAGCTGCCTCTTTCTGTGCTACCGGAAAGTGGCTGGGAGATGCTGTTAACATGGATGTCTTGTTTATATAGGGGGCCCTAATCCATACAGGGGTCCCTGGGAGGTTCAGCTCTGCGCAGGTACCACTCTTCATGGCCCCAGTACAGATATAATCCTCTTTGTAGCAAGCAAAGAGTCTTAACTAGACCAGGAGATGGCCAGGTTTGGGGCAAAGAGTTCTTAAGTGAGGTGGTGATATAAGAAGAGGGCAAATGAAGCAGTTTCTGGAAAGGTGCTTAGAGAGCTAAATAAGGCCACAAGATCTGGGCTTATTTGGTGCTGTTCTGTTCATATGCCACTTGCTGCAAATCAGTTTTCACTTGAGCAGCTGGCTTCCAGGCTTGCTCCAGATACCCTTCAGCTTCCAGAGAAGACATGATCAACCCTCTCATTTGTTTTTAGCTCTTCTTCCACTTGCAAAGGGAGCGCTGCTTCCGTGAACCCCGGGCACGGTTCTATGCCGCGGAAGTTGCCAGTGCAATTGGGTACCTGCATTCCTTAAACATCATCTACAGGTGAGGTGCGTGCCCCTGCTGGGGAGAGCAGGGGCGGTGAGTCTGCCAGCCAGGCTGAATTCAGGGCTGCAGGGGGAAAGGAGGTCTTGGAACTGTGCGAATGCCAGGACTGGGGTGACTGAAGTTTCCTATCGGACAAAAAGGCGTGCTGCTGGCATTTTACCCTGCAAGAGGTGTGCTGACTGCATGGGGCCTGTGGGGCAGTAAGCACTCCTAAACCAACAGTGGGGAGGAGAGAAAATAGTTGGGTGAAAATCTCTACAATACACCTTAAGAAGTAAGAAACTCAGTGACAGCTTCTGCATGAATGCAGAAATATAGGCTAACAGCTGACCCTGCGTGATGAGAGCAGCCTTTAGTATTAACATGTGTATGTTAATATCCAACAGTGATGGGAGGTTGCACTTTGGGAAGGTCCTGGTGAGATTGACTGCAAAGTCTTGGTAGCTCCTGTTCTCAGCTGATGCTGTATCAGATCAGGCTTTTCTGAACATCTAGCCAAATCTGCTCAAACAGCCCTTCTTGTCTTGCAGGGATTTAAAACCTGAGAACATCCTTCTGGATTGTCAGGTATGTTCAGCTCTCATGCTGCCTTCCTTTTGTTTTTAAAAGTGTTTGGATCATAAACATAGGGCTACAGTCCTGCAAGCCAAGCTATTTCTCCACTGCATGGGTCTTGTGTGTATGTACCACTGCGTTTCTGTGCAGATCTTGTGGCTGGGAGCGAGCATTCCCCCTGCACAGCTGCACACAGATCTCTGCCTGTACCCAGGAGCTAGGACCTGGTTTGTGGGGTCTGGCACTTGGGTGCTAGGAGCAAGTCACTGCTTCTCTGGTGGTGACCCTATGCAAACTGGATATGCTCTGGGATCAAGCAGTGTCAAAGCACAGCAGTGCTGAATGTCTCTCCAGCTATGTAGCTGTAGAGAAACCTGTGTAGGGAAAAGTCTGGATTTATTTTATGTATTCTCTACAGGCTCAGGTATTTGCATGGTAGGATGCCCAGAAGGTGAGGGAGGAGAGATGTATATTTTGGTGCCCCAGTTCATTCATTAGATACAGTGTTAAGGCCAGTACTTGGAAATGCTGTTTCTTTTTTAAAAAGAGTGGACTGGGCTGAAATTCCTCTCTTCTCAGGGCCATATAGTATTGACAGACTTTGGACTCTGCAAAGAAGGAATGGAGCAAGAGGAGACTACTTCCACATTTTGTGGCACTCCTGAGGTATGGCCTGTGCTGCAGGTTCCCTGTGACCTGGGGGCTGATAGCCTTCTGGGTCCCATAAAGAGCCAGAGGCTGCTCAGCATCTCTGAAAACATGAGCTGTGGGAGCTGGCCAGCCCTCAGTTCCTGAGGTTGTCAGCTTGAAGCTGGAGTGGAGATGAGGTCTTTCCTACTCAGCAGGGACTGTTCTACCTCTAATGGCTGACTAGTACTCTAAATTTGCTGCGTTATCAGGGCAGGGATCCCTGCTCTTGGAATGGCACCAGGGCCGTTCCAGGTGGTTGTGGAGACGACCTCGACCCTGGGAGCCTGGCTTGTGGCAGCTGCAAGCGGGCTGTATACCCGCACCGATACCCAGAGCTGCAGAACACGGAACGTGCTGGTACTGACACACACAGGCCTTGCTGTACCCTTCGGTGTGTCCTGGGTACCCAGGAGCTGCAAAAATCTCATGTATTGAGTTGAGGATCTGGCTGTGGGGAATGTCCCCTTGCTGGGGAGAACTTTTTCCTGCTCCTTACTGAGCTGGGGATTCTGGCAGCAGTTTGCTCTAGGTATTATCCCTGTCCTGCTGCCCTTCATATGTCTTGAAGGGTCTGTAACCAAGACACCCTTTGGTATTCAAGCTCAGTAGAAGGGGCAGGGGTTTGCTGGTGGCAGACCTTGGTTTACAGTTGAGACAAACTTATGTAATAGTACAGCATGAACCAAGTGGGACTGTCTGAGCTTTGTTTATTTTTTTCCTCCCTGATATAGGGAGCCTGATAGCACTTGGACTAATGCATGAGAGCAGGCTTGATGTGCTGCTTGCTCTGCAGGTCGGTGGTTATCAGTAATGTCACTGCTTCGGACAAACCTACTGGGCCTGAAAATTGCACATTGCTCAAAATTACACGAGCCCATTACAAATGTAATACATCAGTGTAGGACAGGTTTGCTGGTTGAGTTGCGGTGAATGGCCAATCCTTGTACAAGTCCTTCCTAGGCAAGGAGCACTCCAGCCCAGAAAAACTCTTGTGGCTGTGGGGGGTAGGTGCCTTTCAGACAGGTTATTATGAGGGATGTGGAGAGTATCACAGCCTAGTAGGAGATGCAGTGCACTTGTGTGCTTCCTAGTGTGTTTGACTAATGTGAACTGCAACCAGGTTTGTATGCTTATGAAGGCAAAGCCCTTCCTTTATAATTTGACCCCAATATTTACTCCTGACTCTCCCCAGTACTTAGCTCCTGAGGTGTTAAAGAAGCAGCCGTATGACAGGACAGTAGACTGGTGGTGCCTGGGAGCTGTCCTCTATGAGATGCTCTTTGGACTGGTAAGTTTGGGAGCGTCTATTTTATTCTACGTGGTAGAGAACATAAGAACTTATTTTTCAAGCCTTATGATGTGACATCAGCCTGGTGTTCCTATGGTACCTGATATGGACAACTGAATTCTGAATGAAATTACCTGGTTCAATACCTGGTTCAGTCATACCATTGCCCATACCCAACAGCTAGATGGCAGGTTTCCATCTTCTCCCTGTGGGACTCATTTGGACCTGTCCTTTGTGGTTCCTTATGGTTGTGTCTTATCTGGCTGCTTCTCTTCTCTTTCATATTAGCCACCTTTTTATAGTCGGGATGTGTCTCAGATGTATGACAACATTCTGCACAAGCCACTCCAGATCCAAGGAAGCAAGACCGTGGCAGCTTGTGACATCCTCCAGGGTCTTCTCCATAAGGACCAGAAGAGGAGGCTGGGTGCCAAAACAGACTTTGTAGGTGGCCTCTGTTATGACTGAGGGGAGGATGGATAGGAAGCCTTTCTATTGAGTCTCTTTCATGCTAACAGCACCGCCTTGGGAAAAGCTTTCTGTGCAGGTTGATCAATTTCCAGCCCCCTGAAAGGGGGCATGTGAGGTTGACTCCTTTCCAAAGGGAAATGCTGTGGTTCCAGATGTGGTGGCAAGCTAGGACATGACATGTGATGGTATCATCCCTTCAAGGGATTACAGGGCCATGACCCTTATGCATTAAGGACTTGTTACATTGCTCCTACATGGACATGTTAGCTCCAAGTCTTGTTTCCAAAACTTACTGCTATGAAACCTGTTGGCAGTCGCTGGAAAAGAAAGGGTTATAGACTGATGCTTCCTCCCCTCTTTCTGTACAGCTTGAGATAAAGAACCATGTATTCTTCAGCCCAATAAACTGGGATGACTTGTACAACAAGAGGATTACCCCTCCATTCAACCCCAATGTGGTAAGTGGGTATTTCTTTTGGTATCTACTTTAAATACAAAAGGAATCGGGCCTGTGAAGTGTGAGGTACTTTTCTTACATCAACACTGAGGGATGCTGAAGTGTAGATTAAGCACTGCAAATGTGGTGGTGGTGACTTTGGAAGAGCAGCTGTGTTAAACTGCATACAAGTAGGTGGTTGGGGTCTGATCACTCAAAATGATGTGCCTCTCTGCTCCTTGGTTTAGGCTGGTCCAGCTGATCTGCGACACTTTGATCCAGAGTTCACCCAAGAAGCGATCTCTGCCTCCATTACCCACACGCCTGACTTAGCAGCCAGCAGCTCCAGTGCCTCAGATGCTTTTTTAGGATTTTCTTATGCACCAACTGAAGAGGACTTCTAAGTTTTATAAAGGCTTTGAGAAGCCAGATTTTAACTGAATGGGTTTTATGTGTTTTTTTTTTTTTTCTTTTTTGAAAGGAATGGCACTTTCTTTTGCTCATGGTTTATGGGAAGGGGGACTAATACACTAACTGGCTGGGATGGAACAGAGGTCTTAATTTGTGCTGTTTGGATTTCCCTCTATATGTGTGTTTCCCTGGCAGGGAAAGTGGGACAGCAGTTATAATTTTCCCCTGAGTGTCTTGTACTACTTGTCAGGATTGTATTCACTGTGGTTGTGTTTATGGTTGAGGTATGTATCATCATTCACATCACAGTGACTGCTTTGCTTTCCCATAACAAAGGCAAACTCTTCACCCTACATACAGCAGTAGCTTCCTTCAAGTGGAAGTGCTTATTAAAGTGGTTGGGGAACAAGTAGTCTGGTTGCTAGTGGCCAGGCTCGAGTTAAACTGGGGTAGTTCAGTGGGTCTGCCACCTAAGTCATTAAAAATCTGGTAGCAGCAGAGGTGTGTGTTAAATTTTAATGCTCTAGAGCAGAAATGCAGGATTCAGTGTGTGCTGCTTAAGAAGCAGAGCTGCCACAGCAGATGGGATGAGCACTGCTACTTGTGGAAGGAAGCCATTTCCTCATTCTGGGCTCAGACACTGTTCATCTTTTACTGCTCCAAAGGTGGCTTACAGGTCTGCAAATTCTGAAGTGGGCTGTAGCCTTTCATAGGAGCCAGTTCTTGCCCATGATCACAGGCTCTCCCTCTGATCCAGGATGGGGGTGCTGTATGTAAAAATCTCAGATAAAAATTGATTCGGTAGGGGGGAGTGGAGGGTGGGAATCCTTTCACAGCATGTGCTTGACTTCTCTTGAGGAACACGAACGCTGAAGTGGGCAGGGGGAGCATGGGGCAGGGGGTGCTGAGTGGTGGAGAGCTGCTTCTCTCCTCTCCCCAACAGTGGATTCTGCGCTCCCGGCGTGCTCTGAAAATGCCTGTCACAGTTGATCATATATACAGAAGAGTTATTTATTCTGCCTTAATTTAAATGCTGGTGTACTTATTGAATGTCACTTCCTCTTCTTTTTCTTTTTTTCTAAGTCTTTGTGTTGCTGTGGGGAGGAGAAAAGGGGATAAGGAATTTTAACTTATGAACAATACATAGATAAACAAGGGCATTTCTAAAAAGGGGGTAATGCTCACACAGTTGGGAAGCTTGTCTTGGAACTTTTTTAAAAGTACCAGCCTCTATCTTGTACATGCTGGAGTCATTAGAAAAATGACATGGTTTATATTAAAGTACATACACTGATGTGTTTCCCTATCTTGGGCCTGTGTGTAAACAAATGCTGGGGCATGAGGAGAGGAGGGAGGCAGGTGTGGGGGTGCTGTGGAGCGGTTAATTTTTAATTAAAAGTCCTTATTTGGGCTCGGGAGGGGGGAGCCTCTGAGGGGTGCGCAAGCCTCCCTGACGGGGCAGGCTCGGCGTCCCGGCTTGCCCGGCGCCAGGGCTCCCCTCAGCGGTCGGCGGGGCGGATCGCGGCTCCCCCCCGGCCCGCCGCAGTGGTACGGCCCCGCCTCCTGGTTTCCCGAGGAACGGAGCAAACCACCGCAACGACCCCCAGCGCGGAGGGGGGTGGGGGGGCGGCGCGTGCGCGTTGCTGGGCGGCGGGGAACGACCGGGCCTGGGGCGGCCCCGCTGCGGCTCCGGCCCCTGCCCCTACCCCGGGCGGCGGGGCGCGCAGGGTGGCTCCGCTCGGCCGCTGCTCCCGGCCGCTCCTCCCGGCTTTTCCGCAGCTTAACCGTATGGAGAAGGGCCCGCGGAACGCCATCGTCTTCAACGCGTCCAAGGGGGAGGCTTTCACTCTCACCGGCAGCTACAAGGCCTGGCGCAAAAGGCTGCGGGGGAACTGGAGGATCCTGAGGTGAGGGCGGCGGGGCCGCCGCCGGGGACGGCCCTGGTGGGGGCCACCGAGGGTTTCCTCCGGCCGTGGGTCTCCTCCCGAGTGCCACTCGCAGCCCGGTGCCCGCTGATTGCAGGCTGTGACGGGAGCTTTGCGGCCGCACCCAGCGCCCAGCTGGCTTCGTGTGGAGCTCCCAGCCGTGGAAGAGAGCCCTCAGCTTGCGCGGGGGAATCGCAAGGCACGTTTTAGAGGTTGGGATAAAAAGAAATCGGCCCCCGTGCACGTGGTTATCGCCTGTCCACGACAGAGTAAGTCCAGAGGGAAAAGGAAAAAGGAGGAGACCTACTCGGTACAGATTTTAATAGCAGTTGTGGCAGTTTGCATCAGTTCTGGATCAAAAAAAGAGTATATCTTTAGAGGTTTTTTGCGATTTAATAGGTTCAAATGTCTAAGGATTATTGTCATTCGAGGTATCAACTTTAAACCAAGATGTGGATGTGAAGCGACAAGTAATGTGCTTTATGTTTGTTTGCTGGTTCTTTTTTTTTTTTAAAAAAAGGAAACGTTGTGGTTCAGGGCGCATCCCCAAATGACGTGTTTTCTTACTGATCTATTCATAGCTTAAAAGATGAGATCACATCTGAGAAACTGTTTGGGGTAAAACTGTGGATAACGGCTGGTCCAAGAGAAAAGTTCAGTGCTGCTGAGGTAAGAAGTCAGTGATTGCAAGTTTGTTGTGTTTAAGATTGGCTTAATGTGAAATGGAAGATAACATTAAAGAATACTTTACAATATTACTACTTTATACGAATTTACACAAATTAAGATTTGAATGCTTTTCTCGTAGGATCATTCAAGTTCATTGCAAATAGTCAGAATCATTTACCTTCCTTCATCTCAGTACAACTTCTTGCAGTCTTGCTTTTAGCTTCTTTCATGTATGTTTTTCTGGATGTTTGTTGTCTTTTAGTTTTTGGTGCTGAAGAAATTCCTGGAGGATGGTGGAGCCATCCTGGTGATGCTAAGAGAAGGCGGAGAGTCCCGATCTGGCACAAATATTAACTTTTTGTTAGAAGAATATGGAATCATTTTCAATAATGGTAATGGGGCTTACTGATACCTTTTATTCTTACATTTTCAGCAAAATCAAAAGGGCAGGTTCAGTCTTTGTGGCCTTGCAGATCCCTCTCACAAAGTATGTTTTTGTATCTTTTCGAGATATTGTCTCCTGAAATCTGTATGTGCATGGAAGCCTAATAGTGAAGCACACCAAGAGCCTTCCATGGATGTGGAAACTTGACAGCAACAAGTGGCTTGATAGCATATCAGCCCTCTCTGTGCCTTTGCTATATTTGGCAGCTTTGATGGTATTTACTAAAATAAAATTACTACTAATGACATTTATTGGTTAAAAGGCCTTTCACTTTGGAAGTTTGTTTCCGCACGTTTTAACGAGTTGAATCACTCCATGCTCACCCTAAATCAACAGTGGCACTTTCGTTTGGCAGACCAGTAAAATGCCATTTCTTAGGTTTTGTACAGCCAAAGTATATAAATCAGCTGTGTGTCTCAGTGTACATGAAATATTTTTAGGCTGTTTGGTGGTATTTGGATCCTTAGACTGTTTTTTTTTAATTACTTATTTTTTTGAATCAACCCTATGAGCTTCGTGCTTTTGGAAGATAGATTAAAAAATAATTTGAACTTGATAAACTTGATACGTATTCTTTTAATTTGATCTTTTTTTTAATCTGTAGAAATGTGGAAGACATGGAGATGTTTGTTTTTCATATTTTTATTTGAATTTGCAAATATATTCCTGTTCTAAACCTTTAAGTGCAAAAGGAAATGGTAGTGAAGCCTGATCTGAATGCTGGTCTGAATTCTTTTGAGAGCTGCATGCCAGTGTTGTGGTGTTAGAAGCAAACATCCGGGGAAGCCAAGAACTATACTCATTTTACATTGCTATGTCTGGCATATTGATGAGTTAAGATGTAAATTTACTATTTTTTATTTATTTTTTAATTCAAGATGCTGTTGTACGAAATGTATATTACAAGTACCACCACCCAAAAGAAGCACTTATCTCTGATGGAGTTTTGAATAGGTAAATACTTTGGCTATATGGACCTTTACAGTGAACTCTGTTAATCCATCATTTGTTCACTACATTTTGCTTTTCAATATGTTTTAGGGGAATCAGTGAAGCTGCAAGAAAAACAGCACTTGAGACAACAGATGAAGATGGAAGTGGACACGACTTGCAGTAAGTGTTTTCCTTTCAGGTAGCTGCTGTGAAAAGATTTAGCCTAACTCAATTAGCAGACTCTTAATCTAGCAGGAGTTTATTTCACTTGTGTTGAGGTTTTCTAATGTGTTTATGTCTCCTCTTATGTTTCTTGCTCCTCAAGGTTATATATAGAAAGGAGACTGTTTAGTAACTCTTGATAGCCAGTTAAGGAGCAGGAGTGATAGATTTAGAGGTGAATTATTACTCTCCTGACCAGATCCTTTTTTTTTTTCCCTCATCTGTAGATCTGAATTTTATTAAACAGCATAAATGTGAATAAGCTCTAGATAGTGGGTGTTCAGGCTGTAGACAAGAGGAACCCTACAATTTTTAGAGATTTTCACTCCAGGGTAAGATAGACATTTGTTATAATATTTAACTTTCTGTCTGCACTGCTCTATTCTGCAGAGAAGTGAGAAGGCATTGAGAAGAATACAGTTTTTCCATAAATAACTTCATATGTTTGTATTCTTTCTTGCTGCTGGTTTATAGACTAATAAGTAACTGCGTGGTTGTTTACCAGGAAAACTGTAAGTGTAAAAACATTTAATATAGTTTTGTTTCAGAATATATATTTGTCTATGAGTTAAATAGCCCTGCACTTCTCTCAGATACAGGAGTATGCAAACAGAAATCAAAAGCAATCTTTGTTATGTGAGACGAGTCGTCAACCTGGGAATGCCTGTAGAAGGAGACTAAAATGTCATTTTAATGATCTGAATTTTTCAAAGCATGGCTTTTGACATTCCACCACCAGTGTACAATTAAACTGCACAGTTTAGGCAGATAAACTGAGTCTTATAAATATGTCCAGCCTACCTGTTACATGCAGGTACTTCAGGATGTTTTGTATTTCTTTGCAGAGCTCTCACTTTTGTGTATCCGTTTGGTGCCACGTTGAATGTGATGAAACCAGCGGTGGCTGTTTTGTCAACAGGATCTGTCTGCTTCCCGCTCAACAGGCCTATTCTTGCTTTCTATCAGCATGAGGTATGATTCTTCATGAAACAAACCATGCATTCTGCCCCTGCTCTCCACATTTTTTTTTTTCTGGGAGCACTAGGGAAGACTATTTATTTGGGTGCCAGAGGGAAATTCTTAGTTCTTCTGTGATGTTTCATTGTTTTGTTTTTGTTCATAGTTTTAGTGACTATTTAATGAGATTATTAGTTTCATTAATACTGAGTTAAGGAAGAGGATCTGTCCTTTGTTAGTTTATTAAAAATAAATCAATATTGAAAACTAAGTAGTAGTTGATGGGTACAACAAATTAATATTGCTCCTGGATATAATTATGCTAGCACACATTTTACTGTGCAGATGAGTTGCTAACACTACTGTGGTTTTTGGTATCTTAGGCAGGAAGGTGATTTTTTTTTTCTGAGGATGCCTCTATTCATTCTTCCATGTTGTTGCTGAAATACTGTAAATCAAAGACCATAGAGCAGCGTGAAGTGAATTTACAAGTACGCTTACCGCTTGCATTTTATCTGCAGCTGTCAGAAGATGAAATAAAATCCCTCTCCACCGACAATATTTGTACATAGATCCAATGGGCCTGTAGGCTCATACCTAACCTTGCACCCAGGATAATCTTGAAATGATTTGCATTACTGTAAAAAAGCTGTCTTTTAGTAATGTAAGTCATCTAGTTTATGTAAAGCTGTAACTTCAGAAGTGTTTCTAAAAAAAACTTTATAAGTGTTAGAAGAAAGTGTTTTCTTCTGAGAATTATAACAACTACATTAGTCTGGAAGTGAAATCCACATAACTTGTTTGTACCTCCAAGAGGTCTTTTGCATGGGTTGATCACTGAAATGGAAACCATTACACATCATGCAGGTAGTTCTTCCTGTAATAAAATACCACAGATGGCATCGTTTTTCCTTGTCTAGTTTGCGGAAGTTGTAGACAAAAGGGTCGAAGATGAAGCCAGAGACAGAGGTTCTCTTTCAGGCAGAGCAGAGAAACTTGTCAGAAGGAAAACAGAATCTCTTGGAGCAAAGAGGTGATACGGTAAAGAACAGCAACAGAAAGTGAAGGAGTGGAAAGTAAGAGCAGAGGATGCTGTCTAGTTAGGCTGTTGTGGATAAAGCGTGTAGAATTCAAGTTAAAACTTTGCAAAACATGGAGTAAGAAACATCAGAAATTGTTAGGCAGGCTGGAGCTCTGTTTGAGGTGTCTTCAAACTCATTACAGCGGTCTTTACGGTTATGTTATGCTGCGAGTCTCACAGTTGGCGCAGGGAGCATACAGGCTTTTTTGTTCTGTTGAACACTTACCATTTTTTGTATGTGTCCTTGTGGAAGGATTAAGGGATAATCTGGTTAGGGAAGAATTCCAAAGATGTTTCAAGAATGCATTTTCATGCATGTTTGATTAGGTAAATGAAAATATAACAACCAGAACATTTTGCATTTTCATATTAGAAATAATGAAATTACCAAACTCTTCTCTCATTATCTAATGTGCATATGTGCTATATTGACATGTGCCCGTGTCATTGTCCTTCAGGTTTGCATTCATTTACTTAGTTCTTTTTTGCCTCATGGAAAAAAAATATTTTTTCTGCAAAAATAACCTATGTGCAGCTACTGTTGATAATACCGGGATTTTGTTGATTGCCAGCCAGTTGTCTTTCTAATCTTAGGAAATGCAGATCAGTATTTTTTGTAATTTTATGAGCCTTAAGAGCATATGCTCTTTCAATAATGCTGTGCTCTGAGCTTGCCATGTTTGAAACTGCCTTTGGCACTACTTATTCCAAAATTTCTTATTTCTTTAAATTGCTTTGTAATTGAATGCCATTAACAATTGCCTCGAAAACTATGATTTGGAAGGATTTTTTTGCTGTATTGTATTCTTTGTTGATAGAGTCAGGGTGGAAAGATGGCAGCATTGGGATCTTGCCACATGTTCAGTGATCAATATTTAGATAAAGAAGAAAACGGTAAGATCATGGTAAGTTTTTTTTTAAAAAAAAAGTTTCCACAGCAGTTCTAAAGCAATCCAAGCTTACCAGGTTCCTCTTAAAGCTTAGAGCAAGACAGCTATAAAATTGATTCAGTGCGGAGATTCTGACCCTGTGCTAACATCCTGGGGAATTGGTCAGAGCACAAGTAACAGGAGGAGTTTTTAAAGACACAGCTTACGTTAGAGGACTCTGAAAACCTTTTCCTATTTCTGTTCATCACTTTATTGTTATTAAAATGGTCAGTAGATCTTTTTTATTATTTATTTTTCATAGTTTCTTTAGTGCTTGATTATTGCTTTATGATTAATAAACCTTTGCATATATAGTGCCTGATATGTGGCGATGACAAAGCACTTTCCAAAGTGCACTGTATGACATTATGTGTAAGTGGGGTGTTTTCCTGAAAGCATACATCTCTCACAAAGTATGCTCGTTGTCATGACTCATTGCTTCCCTAAGTAAATATATAAAAAGTTTGTATTTTATCCCTAGATATTATTTGACTTATTACCCATTTTTTTCTTTTTCACTGTATTTAATTTATTAAATTAAATTATGAATGTTTAAGTACTATAGTAGATCACTCAGACCTTCCTGAAATTAAAGTTTTACCTTTCCCCAGGATGTGCTTTTCCAATGGCTCACGACATCAGATATCCATTTAAACCAGATGGATATGGAGGACCCTGAGGTAAGAGAGATCCATCACATGCAAGTAAATAATAGTGTAATCCAGCAGCACCTGTTTTGCCAAAACATGTATTGAGAGTGAAATGGCTAACAGCCATTCAGAAAGTGACTACTGTTGTTGTTACACACCCCTTATTCAAGGTATGAGGTTGAGTAGACAGATGGACTGGGCATAAAATATAAAAATGTATGTGTTAGATTTAGATTGGTGCTTATTCGTACAGTTTCAGTTGTGAAAGGCTCTTCCCAATTTCCTGTGTTTGAGATTATTTGCTGTTGCAGGTTAGTAAGTATGCACTTTAGTTTATATCAAATTTAGTTTAGGTTAGTTTTTTTTTTAAACTGGCATATGCAAATGTTATTTTCATTTGGAAATACAAAAAAAAATGTATACCCTTTATGCATGAAAAGAACAAGTCTTGCACAGTTGACTAGTAAGGTGTCTTTTTTTACTTTAACAAAAATTAACAGAAATTCAGACGCTCCATCCATGTGGCAAGTGGCTCTACAGCTAACATAGCAGAATTTGCAGTTTTCTGATCTAGTAATCTGCACTGCAAAGGGTCATACCTGGTAAAGAGTGAAATAATTACTTACGGATGAGATTTTAGGTGAGGTATAAACTAGAAAGAGGCTATGTAAACGGATTGCTCTTCTTAAATCATAATGGTGTGTGTCTGTGCGTATGTTCAGATTTCAGACTATACTGTGCTCCCAGATACAGCTGCACTGTCTGAACAACTGCGAGTCTGTCTGCAAGAAGGAGATGAGAACCCAAGGGACTTCACAAAGCTGTTTGATACATCCCTTTATCAGCTGGATACAACTGCCCTCCCTGCAGTTATCAAGTCAGCAGCTGTGAATTTTTTATTTAATTATTTTTGCATTCTGTGTTCTGCATTTTCTGCTTGTGTGTACTGTGTCTGCTAAGGAGCAGAAGAGACTGAGCTGTAGGCAGCATTCTGAATATGGATATACCAGAGGTTTGAGCATGACATTGGTTTGCTCTTGCTTCTTCTCTTAGCTGTAGTTTCTGATGTTCTTTTTTTCCTTTTTCTTACTATTGCTGACTCAGTGAACTGATATTTTTAGTAGTAGTTTCTGATGTTCTTTTTTTCCTTTTTCTTACTACTGCTGATTCAGTGAACTGATATTTTTAGTAGAACTGTCTGCAGCGACATTGGGTACTTTCTGAAGTGATAACTGAGAGCTAGTTGGTTTTCCACTTACATATTACTTGGCATTGACTGAAGCTGAATTTCATTCACCTTTGCATTTCCCAATAATTCCAGCTTGAGATTTATCTGCTGCTGAGTTTTACCAGTTTTGTAGCACTAGCAGCTTTGTCCCTTATAACTCATGTTATCTAGGTCATGTATGAACGTGTTGAATAATAGCAGGCTTAACACAGATTTCATGAAAGTCTATTCTTGCAGACACTTTCTTCCTGCTCCATATTTGTTGTATTTTCAATAGATGTGAATTCGTCATGAGGTGTTTCTTCTGATCCCATAACAAATAAATTTTTAATGGCTTTTGGTTAGGGACTTTCTGTAGAACTTCTTTGAAATCCCCAGTTAGCTCTGTATGAACTGGATTACTTTTTCCTCATGCACATTCATCTCTGTAAAAGTTGTTTGAAGAACTGAGAAGTGTGACTTCCTTCTTTTTCCTCATCTGATATATCCAGATATCATTATCATCTTCTCCGTCATAGTTTTAACTAACATGTTTGTTTTAGACATCAGTTATTACTGATACGTAGTTCTCTGGGGTCCTCCAAAAATTATTCGACCCAGTTTTATGCTATTACTTTGTGCAATATGTTGGCCCGGGTATTTTGTAAAAATTAACTTCTGTAGACTTTAATGCATGCAAATGGAAACGGATGGTGTGTTATTTCTCCTGTCACGCTGTGTCGTCTTCTGTGCTGCAGAGCTTATGAACAGCTGAATGTGAAGCATGAACCTCTCCAACTTATTCAACCTCAATTTGAGACTCCACTACCTGTCCTCCAGCCAGCTGTAAGTAAAATCTCCATGCTGATAAAGGATATGGAGAGTCTTTGTTTCATATAAGAACTCTGATTTCCGTATTTCTTTTAAAGAAAAGAGGGAGAGAAATGCTGGAGTAATAATTCATGACTTAGGAGATGAATACATTGCAAAATCTTTTAAGGAGTTTTTTTAAGCTTTTCAAGTTCTGTTGATAAGAATTGAAATGTAGCATCTGGTACCATACCTTAACTCTCCCAGAGAGCTCAGAATGCTTTGCATATATAATCCCTTCAGCCAACTAGCTGCTCCCAGTCCTGTGAGCCACTGGGGTTTGGCTTTTACCTTTTACTGTGAAAACAGAAGGTGGCATTTCAGAAAGCAATGTATTGTAAGCAATACACTGACTGCTGCCAGGGGAGGTGCCAGTCTGTCCTGCTATTCTTCAATCTTCTGCATCTGTTCAGGAAGTAGAAAGTGAAGTAGCTTTTTAACAGCAAAGGCTGGCCAACCTTATACCAGCAGAGATTTGTGCTGGCAGCAACAGGAGCTACTGCAGTGTCAAACTTTTCTCAAAATGCAGGTATCTGACTTCTGCCATCATGGCTCCATCCTTTTTTGGCTTGGCCACTGAAGAAACGTTACTGTGATGCTGACAGCTGCAGGGATGCAACTGAAAGTAGTGTCTTGTGCTGCTTTTTTAAAATGTGTTCGTTTAGAAATAAAGTGCTCTTTTAAGCACCTGTAAGCCCTGTTAATTGCACAGTTACACTTGTGGCGTAAGTGGTGACTGCATAAAAAAGAAAATACCCTTACCAGAATTAATGGTGATACGTTTCAGTGTGAGTTGTTATGGCCTGCTTAGTGCCATGCCTATCTGAATGCTAAACTGAATCACCTGTATCTCCTGGAACAAAACTAAAATCGTGCAAACGCAGTATGTCTAGTTGTGGTGCTAGGTGATAACTCTGGCATACTCATGACTAAATTATTTTGGAATATTCAGTTATTTTTACGAAATGCAAATGGAATTTTTAAAAGGTTGTACCTTTGTACTCTGGGCTTTGGAGTTGCTTTTGACTTTATAATAGGTTTCTTGAAGTCCAGTCTAAAACTGATATCTTACAGATTTGTGAAGTATAAGAAAAATAATTGACAATAAATTGTGCTGATTCTCTTCAAGGTTTTTCCACCTGCTTTCAGAGAGTTGCCTCCTCCCCCTCTGGAGCTGTTTGACTTGGATGAAACCTTTTCATCTGAGAAAGCTCGTCTTGCAGAGATTACAAACAAATGTAAGCAGAGCAAACTGATTGTTTACACACGCTTATATATAAGTCTTTGGAGGGAAATAGGTGTTTTGTGGAAATCCACAGTTGTAATTCTGGGCCAAGATTGCTCTGAGCCTTGGAAGTTGATACATGGCTTACTGGTCTTGAAAAGATCAATTAGCAGCAGTGCAGTTCCATTTTCCTTTCTGTCTGTTGTTTTCCTCATTTAAGTAGACATATGACTTGGAAGGCCTGCTGTTAGAGAGATGCTGGCTTCCTTTTCAGTTATTTTGGGAATGCTTTTTGAAGTTAGCAGTGCGGTATCTCGTACTGTCGGTAAGTACCTGTTAAAATTATTCTTAACACACCTTAACTTGAAACAAGAAGAGAAAGTACTAGCTGCAGAAATACATCACGGCTAGTCCTCTGAACTTATTTGTAAGATTCCCCAGGAAACGAAAAATGAATGGAGATTGGTATTTAGTATGTTTTTGCCCAGGCAGCATGGGTATGTGTGATGTTCAACTGCCTCCTTCCTTGGAATGCTTTTTTAGGTACTGATGATGACCTGGAGTTTTATATACGAAAATGTGGCGATATCCTAGGAGTAACAAGTAAACTCCCAAAGGAGAAGCAAGATGCCAAAAATATACTGGAGCACATCTTCTTCCAAGTGGTTGAGTTTAAGAAACTGAATCAGGTATTTTTAATAACAGAATTACAAGTAGCATCAGCCAGCACTGAAGCTGATGCATCTTCGTAGCACCTGTGCTTGTTACGCTCAGGCGATACAGCAGTGTGTTAAGGCGTTTGATGTACGACAAAGTAAGCCAGTGAAGTTTGATCCAGAACGCTTATGTCTGTATACATCTGCATAGAATGTGTAATGCTCAATTTATTAAGTCTCCTGTTTATTTTAATTGGGGGATTAATACATGCAAGTGTAGTTTGGGTAATTTCAGCTAAATCCAGTTCATTTAATTGTGCAGTATGATAAAGCACTGCGGCCTCACCAGTGTTTGCAGTGCTTGCTAATGCTACAATGTAGATGTGAAAGCAGCATTGTTACTCCCAGGGAGCTTTGTGTCATGTAGTCAGTTTGATGCTTCTGTTTGGCAGATCAGATGTTTTTGCTAACAAGTATTCCTAGCTTCTCAAATAGTCTATTTAATATGAAAATCTGAATTTTTATAGTTACAGTTATTGTATACAAATTATTATATACAATTTCTATAGTTAAATTCTTCTGGTTTTGTTTCTCTTTTCCCTTCCCTAAGGAACATGATACTGACACAAGTGAAGCTGGATTCCAGAATGGGAACTGAGACCTGGCTTTTTTCAGATTGAGATAGATCTAGTACAAACATGCTTATCACCTTTCTTCAACCTCTGTGTTCAGTGCATTGATTGGACTGTCTCGGTAGTTCGCTGAATGTTTGGATCAGTTCTGTGTGGTAGTTTGGACAGCTAATGCCTTTTGAGGAGGTGTTTGTATTTTACAAGCACTTTCCAAATAATTCCTTATTTTTCTACTTCTTTATTGAAACTGTAATTTTGTAATATATATATATAAATCTTGTGCTAAGAACATAGTTTTGGTCCTTCTTTTATTTATTTTTTGTAGCAGGGCTTACTGTGGGTTCTTTTGGCGTACATGTAGCCATTAGTTGCACTGTGGGGAAAGTTTGTTGGTTTGACTTGTGAACTGGAGAAGAAAATACAGCCATAAATTCAGGAGATGCTGAAAAGATGCTGCTCTGTCACCCCATGGCAGTCACCTTTTGGCTTTCTGCCTAAGTCACCCAAGGGGAGGTGGGTTTGTTACTGTAGGAGAAAAATATTTCTTGCCAGGGAGGGGAGGACTTGAAATTCAGCAGTGATGACATTGCTGCACATCACTGCCTCATACAAGATTGAAAAAACATCATGAAAAGGAGGGACAGTGTTTGGATTAAAAAGACTTAAAGATTTGACGGCTCACTATTACAAAAGTGTGATACTGTGCAGAAAACTTGGGAATATTTTTACTTAAAATTATTCCCAGTGACCGGGGAGCCAGGTGTTGCATAAGAATGGAAACTCAAGTGAAATTCATTCATGGGCCATGCCATGCTGAAGCTCAGTGCACAGCAAAAAGAGAGCCAAGGGTACGAGTGGTGAGAGAAACAGACTTGTCAATATTATTAATACCAAATGTCTTTGTTGCTAGAGGTTTTTCTATCAACACTGTGAGATTGCCCTTTGACATCCAAAAAAATCTGCATTTAATCTGAACCCAAACTGTGAAACTTGATTTTTTCCTCCACTCAGGCATTCCATGCAATTTCTGTGAGACTGCCTTATATTGCTCTGCCATGTTTTTTAATGTCAAAGCAGCTTTTTTTTCCCAGAAGATATGTACATCTTTTTTTCCCCTTAAAACCCACACATCTTACATTCTGTCATGTTTTGGATGCCACCGTGGTACAGACTTTCCTAGAGCGGGTTCCCCAAAGCACCTACTGATTCATTGATGAGTTGAGATGTGCCAATATAATACTGACAGAAGTGGTTGTATCTCTGCATACTTTGCAGACGTTCCTTTGTCAAAACAGCACATTTGAAATTTTTCATTTCTTCCTCTTTCATTTATTTTTCTTTAGTGACATGGTTGTGCTTTTCACACACAGCAGCACTTTGTACATTCCAGCTACAGATTTACATAATAAGCTTTATCTTTCCCCTACAGTATCAATACCAACCAGTCAACCGGCACAGACTGCAGTTGAACCAAACAACTGTGTGATCTTCTTGCTAATTATAGATCTGGTTTGTACTGTTCTTTGGTGTTTAGACTACAAACTGTAAATACATTCTCTCTCTGTGTCCCTTTTCAGAGTTGTTTTGTCACCTGTTCCTGATGTCGTAACGTTTTTTTTAGAAAATAAGTCATCTGAGCAGCCAGAGAAGACAAGTAGCTCCCTGTTTACGGTTTGTCTGTTGTGCTGTTCTAACAGTGAAGTAGAACAGAATTTTTCAGTGAATGAAGGTTTTTGTGGGGCCAAAACCTCTAGCATGAAATACATGCAGAGGCAATAGCTAGCTGCCTTCTCTCTTTCAAAACTGTCACTTTGGCCCTCTGGAGGTGTTTAAACTGTTATTCTGAAAACAGAAGTGCTTGCTTTGCTCATGAAAATGTGATACATGCCTCTTGCTGATTGACTAAATGTTGAAGGAGTTCAAACAGGTGAAGGCTTTCAAGAAGTGAAGCTGGGCCAAGGGCAAGTTAAGCACCCAGCTCCCCACAGGCTTAACATATTAATGAAATTATTGCTGTGCTTCAGAGACGTTGGGTGCAAGTTACTTTTCCCCTTTTTCTCTGTTCTCTCATGGACTGTTTTATCACTTCACCTTTAATTTATCCCTGAAAGAAAAGGGAAGGATGCATATCGTTTTTTTCAGCAACCTCTAAATGCCCCGGAAAGCTGGTTTTAACAAGAAGTTCTCCACATCTCCTGTAAGCAGCTAGTGGAGAAGGGGAAAAATGTTAAAAAAAAAAAAAAGAGGACGTGTAAGGTGGGGGCAAGAACACCTTTAGAAGGGGGGCGATGGGTGCGCCTCTTCCCCGGGGACGTGGAAGTAAGTGACCGAGTGCGGGCACTGCAGCTGCGGGCTGGCCGGGCTGTGCTTCTCCCCGCGTGCCAGAAGAGGGATCCCCAGCCCCAGCCCCGCCGCCGCCGCCTTCCTCGCCCGAGCTCCCCGCGGGCAGCGGCCGGCCCCGGGCCGGGCTTCGCGGCCGGGCCCCGGCCGCTGCTCTCCCCTCGTTCTCCGGCCGCCCCCGGGGCCGGCAGCCAGGTAACGGCGGGGGTGGGCGGGCGCGGCCCCGGGCCCGGCCATTTTGTGGGCGCCGCGCCCCTCCTCGGCCGCCGGGCCCGGCCTCGGGGCGGGGAGGGAAGCGGCCGGGCCGCGGCCCGCTGGGGGAGGGAGGAAAAGATGGAGCCGGGCCCCGGGTCCTCGCGGTGCCCGGGACCCTCGCCCTGCCCCGGGACATGTCCCGCGGGCTGGGTGTGAGGGTTGGAGGGGGTTTGGGTGCGCTCGGCAGGCAGGCGGAGCTCGCCAGGCACAGAGAGCCAGAGACCTGGCGAAGGAGGAAACAAATCTTTATTGCATTAATACAAAAGACAGCCATCAGGGAGGGACAGGGAGTCAGGCTGCGTACCGGCAACAGCAGCTCTCAGGGTGCTGCCACCGGGTAGTGCCCCGAGCCCTTTCCCCTAAAATCAGGCTCCAGCTGGGGGATGCCGAGCATCACCTCGGTGCCTCACCAGCAAGCCAGCCCCAGCCATGTGGCTCTGGTTGTCCAGCACAAGCTGCCCGCACCCCGCAGAACTCACTGGAGCCACCGGTGGGGCAGCTCATGGCAGTGTCTCGGGTCTGGAGCCCTGGCAGCAGCAGCAGCAGCAGCACAGGGCTTGGTGTGCAAACGTAGAGACGGGCTCGAGATCGCTCAGCTGGGCCTCGTGGGTGGCAGAGCCGTGGGGCAGAGCAGGGTGCCTCCTGAAGGTGCCGGGCCAGGTCAGAGGAATGACGACAGAGGTCTCCAGGGATGGCGTGTCTGGCTTGGAGCACCCCAATAACCTCAGCTCCTCGGTGCTTGTGTCAAGGGACAGGCTGGCATCCAGGGGGGCTTTTATTTCTGAGATCTCCCATCGGGGTCCTGGAGGCTTCCCAGGGGTTGGCAAGTCACTCAGGTGCTCAGTGCTCTTGGAAAGCAGGCTCTCCAGCGGCTTGGGGTGCTTTTCTTTCTTGCATGGTGTGGAAGTGTTGCGTGATGCCACATCCATCAGGCAGCCGGCTTGGCTGGGCAGCCCAGAGAGGTCGGAGGCAGCGTGGCCGTAGGGAGTCTTGCAGATGCAGACGAGGCTGATGTCGGAGCTGCCCGGGGTCAGGCTCTGCAGCTCGGCCTTCACGCAGCTGCCCAGCACCTCTGGCTGCTTCAGGACGCACAGAGAGCTGCCTTTTGTCATGCTCTCCAAGTCCACCAGAAGCTCCCAGGTGCTTGGTCTCGAGACACTGCCGGAGTCTGCATAGTAACTGCGGACGGGAGAAGAGTGGGTACGCCCGGGGGCTGCCGCCACGAACCCATTTTCCAGGATTTCCTTTACGGTCAGGATGCTGGCGCTGCGCCTCTTGGTGGACAGCATGGTGCGGCGTCCTGCTGGTGCCGGGTGTCCCTGTTAGGATAAAGCGTTCGTGCTCGCTACAGAGCTGCGGGAGAGCCGTGGGGCTGCGGCACTGCTGCCACTGCCAAACCCATCCCCTGGTCCCACCGAGGAGCTGTGGTGGGTCGGGGCAGGCGGGCAGCCGGCCTGTCCCGGCCTCGTAGTGTGACACCACCGCTCCGCAGCCTGTTTATAGGGTCCGTAACCGCGTCAGCCATGGGGGAGCGGCTCACCCCGGCCCTACGTCCTCCTCACCGGGCGGGGGGAGCACCCCCGGAGCTGCTTTTTGGCAGCTTCAGCCTGCGTGACGCTGCTCTTTGCTTCATTTTCGTGGGTGTAGGGGCCTCGGTAAGCCTCCCCCCGCGCTGGAGGTGCCGGGCTGGGGGCGAAGGACACTTTGTGGGGTCAGGGCAGCGCTGAGCCCCCGGCAGGGCGCAGGTCGCTGCGTGACCGTGCCACCCGCTGAGGGGTTGGGGGCGGTCAGAAGTCATCTTCTGCACCAACCTCTTTAAGAACCGAGGCAGAAAGCGCCTAAATTTGCTTTAAAGAGGCCAGCCTAGAGAAGAAACTTCCTCTCAGCGGCTCAAGCCCTCCGCCCTTAAGCGTTTCAAGCAACCCGCCGCAGAGAAAACGCCCGGGAAATACAAAGCGCCACTTGCCTTCAGCACAGCCTCCCCCGATCCGTGCCTCCCGCCCTTGCTTCTAACGATTTTATACCCCTGCTAATTAATTAATTAACGGGCCGGGCCCCCCCCCCGGTTGGTGCCGTTTGGTTTCTGCCCGCCCGGGGGCGCGGACACGCGTGGGGGGAGCGGTGCGGGCGGGCGCCCTCCCGCGCGCGCCTCTTTGTGAGGCGGCGGCGCGCAGGCGCGGCCCGGCCCCGCGCGGGGGGGGGCCGCCGTTGGCGCGAGATAGGAAAAAAAAAAGGGGGGGAAAAGGGGAAAAAAAAGTAAAAGCGAGAGCCGCCGGGCCCGGCCCGACCCCGCCATGGCGCGTCGCAGCCGCGGGTGAGTGGTGTCCCCCGACAAGTCCCTGTCCTTCTCCCCCCCCCCCCTCCGCAGTGTCCCTCTGGGGGCCGCCTTCCCGCCGGGCTCGGGGAGCGGCCTGCTGGTGCTGCTGGCACGGCCGGGCGGATGGCCGGGTGGACGGACCCGCCGGCGGACCGAGGGAAGGGACCCCCTCCTGCCCGCCCGGGGTCTCTCGGCGGCTTGCCGTGGGTCTATGGGGGGGG
>CM021716.1:3431756-3496730 GCA_011074415.1 Stictonetta naevosa
CCCCCCCCCCCGAGGAGAGGAGCGGGGCCAGCCCCTGGGCACGGCCCTCACATAGGACAGGGGCTGGGAGAAGCCCCCTGACTCCTCGGCGAGTGGCAAAGTGCATGCTGGGGTCTGCAGGGCCCCCTCTGCCTCCTGGGGAAGGCCTGAGGTGACAGGGCTCCGCTCAGGGGGAAGGGGGGTTCTGGAGGGGGGTCTGGGGCTCTGCACGCCGCAGCCGCTCCCTCCGCTGCAGTTCTCTCAGCAGCGCCCTGTTTGTTTCGGCAGCGAGGACCAAGATGAGCTGCACTGCCAGGACACCGACTCGGACGTGCCGGAGCAGCGGGACGGCAGGTGCAAAGTCAAGTGGACGCAAGAAGAGGTGAGTGAGAGCCTGGCACTTGCTGAGGGCAGGTGTTTGGGGCAGGCTGCTGGTGTGGCTCTTGCAGCTGTGCTCTTCCATCCCAGTCCTCACCCGCTGGCTGCAGCCCCAGCTCACGTTGTCTCGCTGCTGGAGAAGGCTGTGTGCCTGAGGTCTTAGTGAGAAGAAGCTCAGGTAAGTTTGAAGTATGGCCTGAAGAGCAAGGGCTCTCACTGCTTCCACACCTCAGCCCTGAGTGAGGCGTCTGCTGCCTGTAGCTCTCTAGTGGGGCCCTGGAGGATGGCCGAGGTCTTCAGCGAGCTGACTCACGCAGTGGACATGCCCTCCCTTTTCTGCAGCTAAAGCAGGGAGTGTTGAGACTCTTAGGGTCGTGGCTTAGTTGTTCTAGCTGAAAGCTTGAAACTGTTTGGGGTGTTTTCTGCCCTACTCACAGTTCCTCCATAATCCTTGTGTTTTGTGTGAAAACTACAAAATGTTCTAACTCCCTTGGAGGCTGAGCATGTTTGAGAGTGGTCTTTGTGCAGAGATCAAAGCCTTAGGCTCCTGTTGGACAGGGAATTATTTCTTACCTTTGCCCAGCCAGAACACACAGGGAAGGAAGCCTGTAGCAGGCTTTGTGTGAGTGGTAGGAGTAGGCAAACCTGGGCTGTGACAGGGTGTACGAGAGAGATGTAGAGACTCTCAGTGCAGGAAAGCAGGAGGCTGTCTGGCCAGTGTTGATGCACTTCCAATGGTTGGTTTTCTTGGCCAGGCAAAAGCAGTGTCTGAATTGGGAGATGGGCTGCCTGGTCAGGGACGTACCGGGGCTGGATAAGCCCTGGCCATGTAGTTTGAGCCAAACTGCCCTGGGAGGGAGATGAGGTGGGCCTGGGTGTGACCACAATGACTGAGCTCATGTTTTGTGCTCAGCTCTTGTTGTGCACACCCTAGTTCAGAGCCCTGAACCAAACAGCTGGGCTCCATGCACCAAGGTGCTGCGAAAGGACAGTGAGAGCCACGTTCCTCCCCGTAATGCAGACACACACACCTTGACAGTTAAAAATACCTAGATTGTTCTCTTGATGCTGTCAGCCCAGGAGTGCCTGTGGCATGTTTTGCCTCAGTGTATGTGAAAGTGGATGTCTTTGTTCTTTGCAGGATGAGCAGCTGAAGATGTTAGTAAGACATTATGGGCAGAATGACTGGAAGTTCCTGGCCAGTCACTTTCCTGTAAGTGACCCCTTGCCCTGTTGGGAATTGTAGTGTTTGCATGTTGTTTCTTGTGCTCAGGGCGCTGGTTCTCTGCGTGCAATGCCTTTTGCAGTGGGACTCTGTTCTGTGGCTGCTACTGTCAAAGAAATCGGTGCTCCTTCAGGGCAGGGAGACGTTTCTTGCTTAGAGGACTTTCAAGGGCAAGTCTGTTGGAGCTGGGACAAGAAACTGAGGTTCCTGTCCCTGTCTTCCATGCCCAGTGCCCTGGTCATAGTATGCGTTCTCTGTGCATCTGCAGGTTTTCCAGGGGGCAGGCTGTGTGTGGGGAATGCTATTACAGGGCCTTTTGGAGCCTCCAGCCTGATGTGTGGCTACTCTGATTCCTTTCCCCAGAACCGCAGCGACCAGCAGTGCCAGTACCGGTGGCTGAGGGTGTTGAATCCAGACTTGGTTAAGGGCCCTTGGACCAAAGAGGAGGACCAAAAGGTAAGTCCAGGAAGGACGGGGGCTGAGCTGTGACCCTCTGTGGAGAGGGCGGAGGTGTCAGACCTGCAAGTCTTCCTTGAAAACAGTGGGTGGTTCTTCCCAGTGCTGGTACCCACAAGAGAAGTACTCGGAGCTGTTCTGAGCAGCCTAACGCAGCTGTGGTCGTGATGAGCAGAAGCAGCTCTAGGCCTCTTCAGCTAAATCATAGAATAGCTTGGGTTGGAAGGGACCTTAAAGATCATCTAACTCCACCCCCCTGCCGTGGGCAGGGATGCCACCCACTACATCAGGTTGACCAAGGCCCCATCCAACCTGGCCTTGAACACCTCGAGGGATGGGGCACCCACAGCTTCTCTGGGCAGCCTGTGCCAGGGCCTCACCACCTTCTGAGCGAAGAATCTCCTAACATTCTCTCCGTTTCACACTGTGCTGCTGTAGTAGGCTGGCAAGGCAGCAGAAAAGGGAATTAATTCATCCATCTGCTGATAGATTTCTGCCTGACCTGGCCATGTTGGACCTGAGAGAAAATAAAACTGGCTTTTTGTGTGCCACAGTAGACAGCCTGAAGTGGATCTCTGATACTGGCCAGGTGAATTGCGACTTCTGAGAGTGTTCCTCTCTGCTGATTTGGGAGTGAACCGAGAGTGGCTAGCTTAGACACACATCATCTTTATGTGCTTAAGAAAATTTGAAAATGATTCCTAGTCATGTGCTTTCTGATGCAAGATTTCCTAGTTTATCAGTTTTTCTGTAACTCTTCTGCTCTCCCATTTCTTTCCATTTTGCTCCTGCTCCAGGCTGCTGTGGTCCCTTCTGCAGCCCAGGCTTCCTGTCCACATGTTACATCAAACACTTCTTGAGGAAGCTTATCACAATGCCCTCCCACCTTCCGACAGCAGAGCAGCTGCTGCCTGCTCTCCCCTTGCCCTATCATGTCCCAGCTGCCACGCAACTTATTCTTGATGCCCCCTACCATCGTGGCAAGGCTGGGCTCCAGCTTTCTCCTGCTCAACCTGAAACAGCCTAGAGCTTCCCTCTGCGGCCTCTCCAGCTCCTTGGATTGTGCCGCATCTCGGTACCTTTGGCCTGTTTGTCTGCCCCTGACAGTCAGTCTGCAGCAGGGTTGTTAGTTATGAACCCTGCCGGTATGATCCATGAGCCATCTGCTGCCAGCACCTTTCAGCTAAGCTCAGCTGGGCAGGGTGAAAATGCCCCTTTAGAGCCGCCTGGCCTCCTCTGTAAGATTTTGGCAGGCTCAGCATTGCAGGCAGCGGGTTGTGTTATAGCGATTTGCCCCGATTGTTGTGTTGGATGTATTTCAGGGCAACCAGAACAGATTCCCCTCCCAGAAACATTTGCAGTGAAGCTCAGGCAGAAGTGACAAAGCCCTAGGTGAAGGGGAGGTAGCAAAGTGGATGGTTTTTAAGTGAATATTGCCCATTTCTGCTTTGAAACTTGCACTGTGCGTCCTGATGTTAGCGGAGAATGTAGCTGTGGGCCCTGGCATGTCCTGAGGGTGGCACCCTCTGTTACTGGGGGGCTGTGCCACGCTGTCCCTGCAGGCAGAGCAGTGCGGAGCTGATGGGGACTGCCTCCACGCAGCCAAGGTCTCAGGAGGAGGGAGGGCAGAGGAGCCTTGGAGCATGTGTGTGGGACTTGATGCTTGCTCTGCACCCACTGCGCCTGCCCATCTCCATCCCAGTTCTCTGAGCTGTCACCTGCGTTCATTGGTAGCGTGTGGCAACGGGGCTGCATGAAAACAGCTTCCTTCAGAAACACGGCTAGATGTTGCTCACAGAAGTGTTCACCTGACTATCAGTGCTGGATCCCTCCAGCTTTTTTCCTAAGGGGTCCTCCTCTGTCTGCCCTTACCTGGTCCTCATACAGGCGGAAAGCAAAGCCTGAAGATGACTGTATTGACCCTCCCCTCCTTTGTTCCATTCCCTTATTTCCCTCCCGCTCTTTTCAAAGGTAATTGAACTGGTTAAAAAATATGGCACCAAACAGTGGACTCTGATAGCCAAGCACCTGAAAGGGCGGTTAGGGAAGCAGTGCCGGGAACGCTGGCACAACCACCTGAACCCTGAGGTGAAGAAGTCCTCATGGACAGAGGAGGAGGATCGCATCATCTTTGAGGCCCACAAGGTCCTGGGGAATCGCTGGGCTGAGATTGCCAAGCTGCTGCCTGGGAGGTAGGACCACTTTGCTCGCTGGTACCTTCACAGCTGGGTGGCCGGTGGAGATCCATGTGCTGGGCTCACCAGCTGGGGCTGGGGAGCTCACAGGAGCTCTTAGCTGTGCTTTAAAGCCGTGCTGAACGGTGGTTTGTTTTCTTCTGCTTGCTTTGCAGGACCGACAATGCTGTGAAGAATCACTGGAACTCCACCATCAAGCGGAAGGTGGACACGGGAGGCTTCCTCAACGAAACGAAGGAGTCCAAGCCTCTGTACTTGCTTGTAGAGGTGGACGACAAGGAGAGCCAAAGTGGATCGAGAGCTGGGAGCCAGGTACTACACCAGCACGTGGGCACTTGGGTCTGTCCTCAGCTCTGCTGATATGCATCCGAGCTGTTCAGGCACCCTTCTGCTGCCTCTAAAGCTGCCTTCACCACAGCCTGGTGTCTGTGTAGAGTCTGTGCCTTCCCCCAGCCTTCTCTAAGACACTGACTCTTGACAGATCTCCCCGTCTGGGAGCTAGAGGTATAATGTGTGCCCGAATGTGTTATCCAAGTGGAGGACGGCAGTCTGCTAGTGCTGTCGTTATCTTGCCACCCCCAGTGTCAAGGCTGTTGGAGAGTCTGAAGATTTTTTTTTTGGCTCCGTTGTGCTGTTGCTAGTGGGAGAGGCTGCTCCAGACAGTGCAGCGAGGGGGGCGTGGAGAAGAGGTGTTGTGTTCCCTTCCTCTAAAGCACAAAGCGGGCATTATACATAATTATTTGTGTGAAGAAAGCATGCAGTTTTTAAAGGTGGGCTCTCAGGAAGCAGGAAACGCAGAATTACTGCTACCTGCTCAGCCTTCATTTGACTTCCCCCTGAGATACTGTTGAGAGAAATATTCAATTAAACAGTTCTGTGCTTATTAGGTTGGATAGAGTCCTGTTTCAGGTGGTGTGTGGGACAGAGCAGTGAGGGAGAACAGATGTGAGACAAGCCAAATGGCTGGTATGAAGGCAGGAGATGAATGGGTCCCAGGATCTGTGCTCTCGTCCCCAGGACTTGACCTTGTTTGTTCGCTTTCTGCTAACGGCTGGGCTTTGTTTCTTGTTTGTGAGAAGAGCGTCCTGCCGAACTGGCCGGTCGATGTCTCTGAAATAAAGGAAGAGGACGTCAGTGATGAGGAGGTGACGGGCTTGCAGGAGCTGCCCTCAGAGCTGCCAGCTGCTGACCTGGCAGAGCACAACGGCGAGGGGACCCCAGATGACATGGTGCCTGAGGAGGACCCGGCATGTGTCCCGTCACCGTACAAGTGGGTTGTCGAAGCTACCAACTACTTGTGCCCGACATCTGTGCCAGCCTTCAGTGAAGCTCTGGACATGATTGAATCTGTAAGTAACACACCCTTGCTCCTCTGGCTAATGGAGGGTGGCCGTGATAGGGCCGGATTTCCCCAACGTTCCTGTTGATGAGCTTACTGTGTCCCCTTGCTCATTGCCATGGGCGTCCTGAGCAGGGCTGGGTGGATTCCTTTAGGCTCGCCTTCAGCTTGATGGCAGCAAAATGCTCTGGTGCTGTATAAAAGGGCAATGTCTCTGCAGCCGGGTTTATGAGATGATTATCAGTGAAAGATTCACTTTGCAGGTGTAAAGGAGATCAAAGACTCTGCCCAGGGCTTAATGGCCCGTTTGTGGGTCCTTAGAGGCCTGCCTGGATGGCAGTCTGGGTATTGGTGGGGCTGAGCTGTGAAGGGGTCTGGCTATTTTTAATCTGGTTCCAGCAGTGTGCTTTACAGCAGGGCCCTGTCTCCACGGTAATGCTGTGACCAAGCCTGTAGTTTGGTGACAGTTGTGTCATTCAGCCCCTGTCCCTAGCCACTTCTGGTTTGTCCCCTGTGTGCAGATGCAGCTGGAAGTGCAGCTGTGCTGTGAACTGAGCTGAGAAACCAACCTAGCGTAAATAGAAAAAACTGCCCTGTGCAAACAACAACTTTCAGCTGGATCAGTTCTCTGCCCTGGTTCTCAGCTGTGCTGACGGCAGAGGGGAGGAGGGCTTGAGCTCTTCTCTAGCCAGGCTCCTTGCAAAAACTGCTGGAGTCTCACACACCTGCTTATTTCACCTCCTTGTTGATCTCTGCATCTGCACCACTCAGCTGCTCAGCCTTCCTCCCCGGGTGGTTGCTGAGGACTTCCTTTGTGTGCAGGACCCAGACGGGTGGTGCGACCTGACCCAGTTTGACCTGCCCGAGGAGCCCTCCGCTGGCAGCAGCAGCAGCAGCAACAGCCCAGTGAGGCAGACGCCCAGCAAGCCGACGCCGTCCCTGCCCAACGTGACCGAGTACCGCCTGGACGGCCACACCATCTCCGACCTGAGCAAGAGCAGCAAGGGGGAGCTCATCCCCATCTCCCCGCATGCAGAGGTGAGCTTTGGCACGCCACCCTCCGTGCTGAAGAGGCAGAAGAAGAGGAAGATCTCCCTCTCCCCCGTCACGGAGAACGCCCCCAGCACCAGCCTCTCCTTCCTCGACTCCTGCAACAGCATGACGCCCAAGAGCACCCCTGTCAAGACGCTGCCCTTCTCTCCATCTCAGGTATGGAGCAGCAGCACAGGCCAGCCCGTGCTCCTCTGCGTGGGCTTGTTTGTGACCCAGTAAGCATGTCAGTACTTCATCTGCTTGCCTCAGTGCTATGTGTTCCCATCAGCTCTGCCAGCTTTGTGTTTCTCCTCCCTGGGACAAGGCAGTGCCAGTGCACGGGGCGTGTGCCTTTCTGGTAAAGCAAGGTGCAGAGCTGGCTTCTGGCACTGCTTGTCTTCAGCGCTGCCCTTTCCCTGGGAGCAGCAGCCCACGTTGGCCTCAGCAGGAGCACTTGCAGCACAAGGCGAGCCCTGCTGGCCTGAGCGATGGACAGGGCCACTATGAGGAAGGAGCAGCACTGTGCAGATCCACACCTGCCTGCTGCAGGGGAGAGCGTGGTGCTTCTGTCTCTGGGCTGCTCTGTGCACGGCATTACTGCCCTGGCAGGGGGGTGGCAGTGTGGCAACAGTGCAGGTGGCTGTCCTGGGGTATTTCCAGTTAAATCATCCACCTGGGCTGGGCAGCACATGCTGGTGCACGTCTTTGAATTGCTGTGCTTGGGAAAATGCTGCTGGGCCTCATCTTTGTTGCAAAACAAACTCAGAACTGTTCCATTGTACCATCATTCTTACAATGTCTGCACATGTGCGTGCATGGTTTCCCAAAAAACACCTTGCTGGGGCACTGCGGTGTTCAAACACCCTGACTTCTATGTTGATGTGATGGAGTTCTGCCTGTAAAACAGGACAAGTCACCCAGCACAGCTCCCAGAGCTGCTGTCATTCAGAACCCATCTCCCTGTGCCACTTGCTGGCTAAGCCTTCCAAGCCTTTGTACTTCTGCAGTTTCTGCAGCCCTCAGTGGCACATGGGAGAGCACCACAGGCCACTGACACCCAAGTTCAGGTGGACCTTGAATGCAGGGCCAGCAAGAACAGGGAAATCAGAGTAGGGCCTGAAATGTGCAGTTCTGCAGAGCAAGAAGCTGAGAGGCCTGGAATCCATCTGAGAAGACAAACTGCATCTCCTGTCTCTCAGACTGAACTCCAGCCATCAGTGCATGTAACACAAACAGCTCGTCTCGCAATAGGTTTTTGGGTACAAACCTCATTCCTTGTGGGAGGATAGCTGTCATTTATTAGCTGTCATGAAATAAAATCCCAGCAGAGATGAGGCAGTCAGTGGTTTTCTTGCAGTGTAGGTTGAGGACAGCTCAGTACAAAACCTGTCAACTTTTATGCAGTCGACAGGCTGTTGTGTTACTTGGACTGACCTTGTGTTTGCTGACCTGAGCTCAGAACAGAATTTTGGTGTGCAGGCAGCACCTTTCCTTCTCTGCTTTCCTTGGCATTGTCTGGACCAGTGCAAGCAGAGACTTCCCTCCACCTTGTAGCTGCACAAAGTTCTATCTGCTTTTCCCTCTTGGGAACTGAATCAACTTTATAGGTGTGAGGGACCTTCTGGCCACTTCATGCATGTGCCCATGTACAGGACGGTTCCACAGTAAGTCCCAGCTCATACAAGAGTCATCCTGGAACAGATCTGCTGGTGCCACTCCTTATGGCAGGGTTGTCCCTATATCAGGCTTCCCACTTTAAGTAAAGATAGTGACTAGTCATTTTGTGTTAGGAAGTTTGAGACTGACTGCATGACTCTCTTTCCTGTGCTGTGCAGTTCCTAAATTTTTGGACCAAACAGGATACACTAGAACTGGAGAACCCATCTCTGACCTCCACGCCTGTGTGCAGTCAGAAGGTGATTGTCACCACCCCGCTGCACAGGGACAAGACCCCTCTGCTCCAGAAAAACTCAGCGTAAGTCCTTTCTTTCTCCTTATCCATTCCCTGATACCTGAACATTGTCCTTTCTCACACGAGTTTGATCCAAATCAAGCATACCTACCCAGTACTTGTAGTGACACCACCGAGAGAGTGGCAGGGCGGTCTGGGGATTTCCTTAAATCAGTGTTGTACCAGCCAGGTGAGGGAGGGTGGCCTGCACAGCAAGTGATTTTTGTCTCTGCATGTCACTACACTGGTGTATGGAGGTGCTGGCTGTGGTTCCAAACATGGCATAGCCCAGAGCAGCTCCCACATCCCGGTGGTATGACCTGGCTGCTCGAAGTGTGTGTGCCCCAGGGACTTCCACTGGTCCAGCTGTGATGGTCACAAAGCCCTGGCTGCCCCTGAGGAGCTCCACCAGCAGAAGCACTGCCAAGTAGCACTGGACTGCAGGGCTCTGCGATGCCTGTGTCACAGGTGTTGTACTGCTTTCTGGCAAGGGTGCTGGAGCAGCATAGCTGGTATTTCTGAAGGACATTTTCCCTACAAAAGGCTCCTCGGTGCCTGTTTGCACTGCTTATGCCCCAGGAATGCTCCAGCCGGGCAGACGGTTTCTGCTGTCGCTGTGTGAGACTCTGCAGGTGGCTCGTGTAATAAGAGGGTTTGGAAGGATGGGCTTTACTTAGTGGTTTATACCATGTTAATCCTTTGTTTTCCCTACCTTCCACTGCCAGGTTTGTCACGCCAGATCAGAAGTATGTGGTGGACAACACTCCGCACACCCCCACGCCTTTCAAAAACGCCCTGGAGAAATACGGACCAATAAGGCCTCTGGTACGTAGCAGCCAGGTCTGCAGCTCGCTGCTGGCGGTGCTTTGCTCCCAGGACACGTGGTGAATACAAAAGGGATGCGGGGTAGGTTGCAGCCGAGCTGTGAGCCAGCTGTCATCTGTGCAGTAACAGGGTGCGGTCTGGTAGTGCCAGGCTGAGGTGAGAGGGATGAAGGAGACCTTGTCAGAGTGAAAATGGCATGGTAGGTAGCAACAGGACTTCTAGCTCCTCTGCAAAGCTGCCAAAATAGCAAAAACTGCCCTTGAGTCAGGCTGCAGTGGTTGGCTGCTGATGACCTTGAGGAAGAGCAAGGAAATGGTGTCTCTGGGTCTCTGACGTGGACTTAACACAGGTGCCAGAGGCTGGCAGCTTCAGTATACCACGCCTTTGGTGCACACTGGTCTCTTGGTGGCATATTTGGGATTTAGCTGGTCAGACATTCTCCCATGTATGAAGATGGGAATCTGTAAATCTTTTAGGCTAACAGTAAATCTGTTAGGCTAACAGAAATCTCGTCATGTCTTTTCCTGCTGGGAAGCAAATACTTCGTAATGTTTGTCTTCCTGCTGGGAGCTCCTGTGGGCTGCTCTGACCCTATTATCTGTCGAGGGAATACTAGGAAGTCTGCTCAGTGTACAGATTTTGACTGTCCTACGCTCTGTCTTCCTGCCTCCTCACACAAGCCCCAGACTCCTCACCTGGAAGAAGACTTGAAAGAAGTTCTCCGAAGTGAGGCTGGCATCGAACTTATCATAGAGGACGACGTGAAGCCCGAGAAACAAAAGAGAAAACAAGGGGTGAGCTGGTTTAACATCCAGTATCTGCTTTTGGGCTGTCCTGTGCTGTTGAGGGGTGTCTTTGCTGGTTGAGTTCATCCTCCTATTGATGCCAAAAAGCTTTTCAGCATGTGGCTGCTACCTTTTAGTCAGTGAGACTGCTCATCTGCCTGAGGTTAAGACCTGCTTAAAATCCTGCTAGCTGTGGCCTGGTCTATGCAGAACTCATGTCTGCGCTAGGAGATGCTGTCTCCTAACGTACAGGAGAGACTCGTGAAGCGTTTGTGGCAAGTTGGGCTCCCCAGAGGCTTAGGACTGTTCCATAAAGTCTCTTGGCTCAGTTGCCAAAGGTGTTGTGGCCTTCCCTTCCTGCGGGAAGGGGCTTTCCCTTCTAAATCTGTGGCTCTTGGTGCCAGCGAGGAGAGCACTAGAAGCTGCTGTGCCCTGTGGTGGGGAAGGATTCAATACATCTTCCTGAGGTGCTGGTACAACACAGATGTGGGGTGACGTGGGCTTGCTGTGCACCAGCCCTTAGGAGGGGAGGTCACTGAGTTGATTGATGCTGACACTTGTGTTTCTGTGTCCCCCAGCTGCGCAGGAGTCCCATCAAGAAGGTCCGGAAGTCGCTGGCCCTGGATATTGTGGATGAAGATATGACACAGAATGTGCCTGCCCTCCCCAAGAATATCTGTTTCAAAAGAACCCAGGTGAGGAGTGCTGTGAGCAGAGCAGGGAGAGGTCTGGCTGAAATGGGGCTGAGAGGTGAACTTGGCTGCTGAGCTGTTATAGCAGGGAATCTTTGGATAGGGATCTGGGCTGGCTGGATCTGTAATCCTTGTTCAGGATCCTCTACAAGCTTTTCTGGAGAGTGCCTGCCTGAGGGGTTAGGATGGGTTTTTAGAAGGAACTGTCCAGAAAGCAGCAAGATGGGCTTGGTACCAACACTGCACTATTTCTCCTCCTTGCTTGGCTGCCTGCAGAACCTGCTGCTCTGCTTCTTGCTGTTGTCAAGCTCTGCGTGTAGGTGAGGAAGCAAGAGGCTTTTATAAATTTGTGTTCTCCAATACCAAAGCACAAGCATTTCACTGACATGCCACGTGCCCAGAACTCTAATTATATTGTGGCCCTCTCCATTCTCATCCCACCACATACGTTTGTTTGACCTCAAGGGTCTGGTTTAGTGAGCTGATCTGGCAGACCCGTATCAGAAGGGGAAGATAATCACTCGCTCTTGGCCACTTTGTCTCCCTAAATTGAGTAGCCAAGGAAGTGGGTGAACCCTTGATGCAGCACTGTTGCGGGGAAGGAGGAAGCAGATTGCTCCTCTTCCACCAGCAGCTTTTCTGTAGCGTCAAGCTGTTACTGAGAGCATTCCCAGGCGTCTGTGCTGCCCCGTGTCTCAGTGCTGCTGAAGCAGAGGGCTTGTTCTGCTCTTCCAGCACTTTCCTGGGCTTGGCTGTAGGCTTCTTCCCACCACCACTGATGCTTTTGTTTGCTGACGTAGTGACCGTGGGACCTCTAGCCCTTGAAAGCAACAGAAAGACTTTTTTTTTTTCTCCTGACAGTAGCAACTTAACATAGGGGCTACAGGATCCAGAGCCCAGGCATGGTGTGGGGCTGTAGGTGAAATGAATCACAGCCTGAAGGGGAAAGACACTAGGTGAATAAAAATCCTGGTGAAAAAGCTGCCTGCAGAAGTAGGTGCAAATTCCCTTCTTGTTTGACCACTGCCCAGCTGCTTTTCTGCCTGTGAGATGGGAGAAGCCTTATGTGCTCTCATCCTCAGAGCTGTCAGGCTGCCCTCGCCGAGGCTGGCTGTAGGGGTGAGTGGCACCTTCCTGCCTGGAGAAGATGAAGGCTGTATTTGAGCACAGCTGCTTGTTTCTTGCATCATAGCCATTTGTGTTTTTTTCTTGCTCTGCAAGCCTGGCATGGTTAGTAAGCTCTCCAAAGAAACCCTGTGCAAAGCAGTGGTGGCTCAGCCACCTGCCTTTAAACATGTGGATGAAGCAGTGGGTTTGTTAGCTGGCCTTTTGGCCAGGCCAAATAGCAGCATTGTTAGGGCAAACTGACTTCTTTCCTCATACAGTTTTCTCTCCCTTTGCAGCCTGTGAATTTCCTGTCGAGGTCCCTGAACCTTTCCTCCTCAGGCAGGAAGAATGACTGCGGCTTGCTCAACAGAGCCTTCGTGCAAGTGCAGTCAGAGAAAATGTCCTACAGGAAAATGCCAAGCCATTTCAGACCACCAGCACCGGTAAGCCCTGCAGCCACTCCTGCCCGTCAGCAGGTGAGCTGGTGCTGCAGCCCTTGTCCCTCCTCGGGACCAGGCTCAGGAGGAACACTGTGTGCTCTTGCGTGGGGCATCTGTACACTGTCAGGTCTCTTTGCACCCAGCTTTGGGGATGCTGAACCAGTAGCGTCACACTAAAGCTCCCTCCCCTCTCTCTGCAAGCCTGCCCTTCTGCTGGGGCTCAAAGCCCCATGGCTCAGCAGAACTGTGGCCTACGCAGCATGTTTGGCCCTGGATTTCCTCCTGGGAACCTGCATCCTGTCCCAGTCCGTCAAGGAATTTAGATGAGTAACCCAGTAGTGAAGTAAACCTTCCTCTTCCCAGTGAGCACTCCTCGCGTGGACAGCAGCAGATTAATCTCTTGTTTCTCTGACCATAGCAGCTCTGTGAGGTGCTATGTAAGTGCTATACACAAAGGTACTTTCCGCCCCTGTGATTTTAGGGTATTTCTAAGTTGTGGTGAAGGCTGTGTGACACAGACAGCGTGGGCTGCATTTATCCTGCTATTTACCTGAGCAGAGACATTGCAGAGCTCCAGTGGATGGTGTTTTCTTGCCCCTCGAGCATACCCTGTAGCCTGTGCTGAGGGTCTGGTGCCCTTATGGGTATTTGACTCTGTGGGGCATAAATGTTTTCTTGTGTTCTCTGTAAAACCCGGCGTATCAGCTGATGTACTTGCAGACAGAGTGCAGAGGTGCATCCCCACTTTGTTTGGGTAGAGCGTCTTACATGAGAAGGGCATGATTTTTGCAGGTGTTTGCCTGGGCCAAGTCATGAGAGCTCTCATGTAGCTTGGATGAGGGTGGAAGTAGGTGTTTTCCCTGGTGAGGGGTGAAACTGCAGCTGGGGGCTGGTGTGGGGAGGGTTTCAGATCCCGGGAAGGGCTCAGGGCAGTGTTGTCTTTTCAGAGTGGCCTTGGCTCTGTCTTCAGCTAAATGCAGCATCCATCCCTGGATTAAAGCTGTCTGTTGTGAAAGCTTTCTTCTGACAAATAAGTACTCATCAGCCAGAGTAATTCCTTCCCCGTCTCAAAGTAAACCCTACTTAAACACTTCCATTTCTCCTGCTGTCCTAGGCAGGGTCGTACTGCTCTGAGTGCTAATAGATCCATATAAATAAAGCTCTGCAAGTGACTTGAGGGTGACAGTAAGGCAGCTTGTGCGGTGACAGAGTACAGGTGTGCACTGAAATCCCATTGCACGTAGACAGCAGAGCTGCCTGTGGTGTTCCTGGGCTCTTGGGATTTATTGTACCACCCTCGTGCTACCAGCAGTGGCAGTTATTTATTATTCCCACTTGGCTGTGGGCTGAACCTAAAGCAGCCCCAAAGCCGTGCTGTGGCTGTGTGGGGCGTTACTGTTAGCAAACGCTGAACGTCGGGCTCTGGTTCTTTGCAGTGCACATGAGGGGATATTTCCAGTTCAGGGCACTGTATATCTTTCGGCTGCGTTTATCAGAGCATTTGCAGAGGCTAGGAGAGCCAAAGCACCTCATGGGAGCCCTTCTTACACACGGTGACTGAAGCCCACCTGATTTTCAGCTCTTCCTGTGTGCTGGGAGGCCAGGCAGTGCTGAAGCTCCTGGCACCAATTAATTACTGCTGAGGATGGACGGTCTTTCTGACCAACCTAACCCTTCAAGGTCTGGGGCTGAGCAGCTCCTGTAAGAACTGAGCTGATTGGGAATAAACCCCAAAGCTGGTCTTGAATTCCTTTCCTCCCTCTGGACTCCACAACGAAGCTTACTGGGGTTGTGCTTTGGGGTTTTGGTCTCAACTCAAGCAAGGGAAAGCCCTCAAGGGGCCCATGGGTGGTTCTGCCACGGAGCACTTACCTGGGAAACGGCTGAATGTGGTCCCTGTGCTAGAGGTTTTTATTTTCCGTTGGGTAGCAGGTAGGTAGTTTTATTTATTTTCACACACTGTTTTAAAACAGGTGTTTGTCCCACTAGGACACAAAAAGCAGGGTGCCCAGCCCCCTCCTCTCCCTTGACTGTGTTCTACACCTGCTTTCTCTTCCCTCCGTAGATGACCAGAGCTTGGAAAGCGGTGGCCTGCGGTGGAACTCGAGACCAACTCTTCATGCAGGAGAAAGCACGCCAATTTCTGGGCATGTTGAAACAAAGTCACACATCAAGGACCTTAATCTTATCATGAAGGATTGTTCTGCTCTTTTTATTTTATTTTTTAAATTTTTTTTAATGAGTGGAGGGGAGGGAACCACAGAGGGGTGAGGAAAATGAAATCCTCTGCAAGGCTGTAGCCTTCAGGGGTGAATTTTTTCCCCTCTGTTCCCAGGTAGATCTGCATTGTATTAAATTGGGCTAACTGCTGGCTAAAGTGTGGGATGCGAGTTCTGGAATCATTACAGAAAGGCAAATGAGGGAGGGGTGGAGAGCTGACAGCAGGAGCTCTCTGCAGGACCTGGGCGCTGCAGAAGCAGAAAGCTGCGCTCCACCTTGGAGCTGCACATGCACAGGGTGCTGGACACGGATCTTGTCGACTGCCTGGATTTCGTGCTGCCTGCTCTGGTGCCTTGGGAATGGCTTTTGTTAAGGTTCCTGCACGCCTCACATCCCACTTCTGTCTTTCTCCAGGGGATGGAGAGGTTCTCCTGTGTGCCAGGACAGGGGAGGTGTTGTGCTCTCGTGGGGGACGTGCTTTGGGGTGACCCGCAGTTGGAGCTGGCCGCTCCTTCCCCACGGGGCTGCTTTGTGCTGCTGTGCTGCAGGACAGGAGCAGCGGGTGCCTCTTCCCAGGGATGTGCTCCCTCTTGAAATAAACGATGGTGCTAACAACACCCTGCCTGACCCTGTTGTTCAGACTCGCTCCGACTCTGCCTGGGGCCTCACGACGCAGGGAGGGAGGCACTGTGCTGGGGTGGTGCAGGGTAGCACGCTGTGGACTGCAGCGTTTTGGGGGCTCCTGAGAAGGGGAGGGAGCGGAGAGGGGCAGCTCAGGGCGACTGCAGCCCTCGGGCAGCTGCTGTGTGCTGCTGGCCCAGAGGAGCAAACCTTGGCTCCTGGGTGGTGGTACCTGGGTCTGTGCCACTGGGGGGGGGAAGCTGGTCCAGCTGACCAAAATGCTCAAAAATTAGTAAATGGTGGGGCTTAACGCTGGAGACTGGGCCTGTATGAGACCCGAGGGACAGTGCTGCAGCTTACATGTGATGTTTGAGATAGGCCGAGGTCAACTGATGAGCAGAAAGGCTCAGGGCTTGTTACGGAGGCAGGAAAGCCAAGATAGCAGGAAACACATTTTTATGTGGGATCTGTTTCCTGTGGGATTTCTTCTCCCCACGTGGGGGAGAAAGGATGGCTTCTTCTCGCCCCCAGTAGTTTCATCCATTTAGGAATATATTTTGCTACTTCATGGGGAGGTGAAAGAGTGGACGGAGGCTGCAGGGAGCGTGGGCTGGAGAACAGCATGCGGAGCACCTGGTGGAGCAGAGCCTCTTCTGTCCTCCTTCCTTCAGGGGCCAGAGCTGTGCGGTTGCAGCCGTTGCAGTGAATTTTCTTTTGATGTAGCCAAGGATGAAATGCAGCAATGAGAGCAGCACGCAACTGCAGAGGGAAGCTGCTGGAAACACTGAAGAGCAGCTCGCTGCTCAGACTGGCACACGAATAGCTCTGTGAGAGTGCCGGTGGGTCTCTGTTGTGATGTGCTGTCCTTTGGCAGCCAGCAGCGGCCTCGTGGCAGACGTGCCTCGGGTGGGTGGCAGCACAGCAAGGGTGTCCACGCACCCCTTCCCCTCTTCAGCAGGGGCACTCTCCGTAGTCCCTTTGCAGGCTGGTAAAACGGGAGCGCTGTGTACATCTTGTTTTAGGCTGTCGTTGACGTTGGAAATACAGAGCCAAAAATCCTTGCTGACAAACTTGTTAATAAAACCTTGGATCCTGGGAAACAAGGGAGTTTTCGGAGCCTGGCTCATTTTTCATTTCTACAAGCTCTGGGCCAAAGCAAATCCATGAAGTCATTTTTATTTCTGTTTCTCAGTGCTGCAATGCTTGCTTTAGAAATACGGCTGGGACCACTTGTCTGAAAGCCTGGCTGTAGCTGTTTGAATTTTCTTGTTATTTTAAGAGAAATCATCATAAAACCATCCATCCCTGTTTGGCTTGGGGGGTGAGGGGAGAAGCAGCCTTTGGGCATCTCCCGGACTTCTTTCCTAATTGTCTTGGACACATCCCAAGCTGATTCTTATTTTCTTCCGAGCCCTTGGTGTCGTGAATTTGATGGAGATCATCCACAAAACTGCTCTCCGTGAGGACTGCCTTGTCCTGACGACTGCTGCATGGCCAGAGCTCTGGCACCTCCAAAGGGCTTTTGGTTTTCCTCTGCGGGAACGGAGGATGCTGCTCTCTGGGTTTAGAGGTCTTGCTCATTCCTGTCCTGGGTGTCTTTTAAAATAATATAAAAAAACCCACAAAATTGCATTTGCTTTCCTGTGCTGATGTGAGCTGAGAGTGGGCGCTGCCAGCCACCGCTGCAGGATGAATCAGTGCACGAACCTGGCGAGTTCGTTTCAGAGCTGCCCCTAAATTAAAGGATTATGAGGCTGAGAAGTATTAACTGCTACCCTAACGCTGTAAATCCAAATGGAGCTGGGTGTCCTGCTTTGCAGATGGCTTATTAAGAAAGATCGAGGGGCGGAAAAATAGAGAGGAAAATGAGTAAAGCTAGCATGGTTAATGAGTAAAGAGGCAATTAGCTTTTAATTGGAAAATGGAGCTCCTTGTGTGGATGTTCCCAGCCCACCTTGGCCATCCTTGGACCTGGGGCCGCTGCTGAGCAGCTGGGGAAAAAAGTCAGACTTGCTTTAATTCAGATGCTCCGGTTTATTTCCAGTAAAAACCAGTTCAACTCCCCCCTGGCTGCCTGGGCCCACCGGGGCAGCTCTGGGCACGGCGGCTGCGGAGATGGGAATTCCTCCGTCCCGAGACCCTGGCACCAGCAGCGTCCCCAGGGCTGCTGTCCCTTCGAAGTCTGCAGCAGTGCGGCCACCTTGGGCCACAAAACCCTCATTCACAGAGACCTGGAGATTGAATTCAGCTTTAAATGAAAGGCGGGGAAGGCAGTGTCCCAGGAGGCGTGGTGCTGGAGGGGATTTCTTCCCCTCTGCAGCCCTACTGCCTGGGGAGGTGTAAAGACCGCAGGGCGCTGAGGGTTTTTTTTTTTTTTTTCTCAGCTTTGTATTTGCTTTGGGTTTTGCGTTCCTGACTTGAGGCAGATGGCACCCTTGTTCGAGTCCAGGCACGGAAAAGGGGTTGATTGTAGCGGGTGAGAGGGGAATACCAGAGCTGGCGCTCCTGGGGTGACGACAGTGCTCAGACCGCCGCCAGGACATCGCGTCCAGCCTGGACAAGCCCTGGAAAAGCCAAGGAGAGCAAAAATATTAGGGTAAGGAGAAAAAAGAGGGCAGTAAGACTTTTAATTGCCAGGGTCTTTTTGGGGTGGACCTGGGTGGTGCCTGGGTGGGCAGCATGGCCCATGGATGCCGGTGTCCACCAAAGGGCTCTGAGGTCCAGGCCTGGTTCCTGCCGGCTGGGGGTGCCGCGGTTTGTCCTGCGCTGATGGTGCTGCAGCGAGCAGCACCTTGGGTAGGGGGGGTCCTGGTACAACCTGCTGCTTGCAGAGAGCTCGTCCCTGCGTGCAGATGAGGAGGGGTGCAAAGGGTCTTTTTTCCTCTTTCAGGTATTACCTGTAACCAAGGGAATTATGTTTTATGCATGTACACAGCAGATGTGGTGCTGCCACAGAGCCTGAACTCTGTGCTGATCTTTGCACCCGTGGAGCCTGGGCAGGGCTGAATTACCCTGGCGTTGGAGGGGGAAAAATAAAAAGTCCTATTGGTGGCTAAATCTGACTCTCACACCTCCAGCGGCTGCAGGAAGGGTGGCTGTGTTAAACCCCAAATGGGATCTTGCGATGGGAAAAAGCCTGGGGGCAGCAGGGGGGAAGCTGGGCGGGCGGCAGGACTCAGCATCGCACTGCTTCGGCCCCAGGGATTGCTCAAAGCAGCGCTGTGCCTCCCCTCCTGCCCTGCTTGGGTTATTTATTGATGTTATTTCCCATGTGCTTTTCTTTTTTTTTTTTTTCCTTTTTTTTTTCTTTATGACACTCTAGCCTGTGGATTTAGAGGTTTAGGAAATTAAAATGACGATTGTAGGCCGGGAGATCCATGCTGAGGATTAGCTGAGTAGCTCCTGGATTTTGAGAGAGCTGGAGACCACTCGAGTTAAGGCTGGCTGTAACCGGACAGGAAACGAATTGTGCTGTGCAAAGTGCAGTTTCTTTCCCCGTTTCTGGACCAAGGAAACCGCGATTTCTCATCTCTGCTACTTGAGAAAAATGCAAAACTTTAAAAATGGTGCAACGTCAGGGAAAACATTTTTCTGTGGAAACTGAAGGGGTCACAGTGAAGAAATGTGTTTTCATTTGGAAAACAATAGAAAATAGAAAGTTGGGGCTATTGGAAGCCCCTGCCATGACAAGCCTCAGCACAAGTGCCTGCAGGACGAGCTCCATGCGGCTGCGGAGGTGAGCGCTGCCAGAGAGCCTGGGTGCCATCCGCTGGGCACTGAAGGGCACGCAGCAGATGGGCTTTAAGTACGTATTTTTCTTCATAGGGAGGCTGCTTTAGTGTTGATGGGGGGGTTATTTGTAAGTGTGTTACTTGTGCGTTGGGCGAAGAGGTGGGCAGCACCTTGCTGCCCCAGCGCCTTGTGGCACCGCCACCCGTAATCGTGGCAGTGAGCAGAGCCAGCTCGGTGTCCGCTGCTTTCTGGATCTCAAGGGTGAACTCGGTCTCGTAAAGCTGTGTTTTTACCATCCTGCATTTGCAAAGCTGTCACGGCAGGGGCCTGGGGGCACGGGCAGCAGCGGATGGCGCTGGGGGAGTGCCTGCCCCAGGGAGACCCCGGCTGTGGGGTTAGGGTCTGCGGCGCTGGAGAAATGAGGGCTGCTAGCCGTGACTGTGCGGCAGGTAACGGGCACCAAAATCGGTGTCAGATCTGCCCGAAAGCACTAGATAAAGGGGTGGGAGGGGGGAGGGAGAAAGTAATAATTTTAGATTCAATTTGGCTGATGCACTCGTCTATTCCCAGCATTAGTGTAAATCAGGGTTTGAATTAAGCCCAAACAGCCACAGTTTCTGTCTGATTCTGCCATTTCTCAGGCCCTGCAGAAGCAGACAAACACAAAATCGGTATTTCTTCTAACTGTTGCTAAGTTTTCCTTACAGATTAATTTCTGCCTAATAATCCCTGCAGCCACTGCCCTCCAGAGCCCTCCTGCCCAGGGCCGGATCCTGCCCCACAGCTCCCTCCTGCTCCTGGCTGCCTCCAGCAGATGTGATTCCCAGCCCAGAGGGTGCAGGACCCCTCTCTGCTCCCAGGACTGCAAGAAAACACCCTGCTTTAAGCTGAGGGGAGCACAGCACCCTTTCCTGCAAGGAGGAATGCCTTTTTCTCCTCCTTTCTTGATGCCAAGCTTCTTTTCAGGGAAGCCTGGGAGGAGCTGGGGCCAAGCTGTAAGCCACACGTGCCGGTAGCTCTGTGGGTGTGAGATGGTTTCTGCCCCCCGCCAGTGAACAAAGGGGAGAGTGACCTGAATTTCAGAGTTGCTTTGGGCAATGAGGGCAGGTATTTGCCTTCCCTTCCGACCAAATGCATCTGATGACTTGGATGGAGAGGCGGATTGACCCAAGGAGCTGCGAGGCCTGAGGAGGTGAAGGAGAGCAGGCCGAGGATGCCAGCTGGTGGATGAGCACTCAGCACTCTGGTGGGATGGCCTTTCCTGCTGGAGGAACTCGTGGATCAAGAACAGAAGAAATACTCCAAAATCTGATATGAAGTTGGTTGCTCCCAGCCTGGAGAAGAGGCGTAAATGGCTCTTAGTCACCTGCTAGGGAGGTGCAGCTCAGGATCTCCGCTTTGAGTGCTTTCGTGTGAGGTAAGTGTTCTGCTGTCGGTGTCAGGTGGGATGATATTTTCTCCTTGTCCTGGGAATTGATAAGAGAGACCCTGCTCCTCCCAGAACAGCCACCCCGTCTTGCCTCACGGGTTGCCCCGAAGGAGATGCGATACAAAGGAGGCTGCCTTTGCCCTGCTGAGGTCACTTAGACCAGGGGGTAATTCAACTCTTTCCCTGGTTAGGACCACGCTCCCTTTGCCTATGAAATGCAGATAGATCCATTTATCTAATTTATTTATATATTTGTACCCCTCCCTACAAAGGGTTTGGGGATCCACAAATGCCAAGCATGCTTGTTTATAGCTTGCTAGATTTAGGGTTGTGAGTTTTCTTCCAAAAAATATGTTCTGATTTCTGTTTTTTATTTCATTTCAAATGTCATCCTTTTTTCTCTTCTTCCAGGGCCACCCAGGGATTTTATTCACAGAATTGGAATGAGCTGCAAAAGGGATAAAGATCATTCACAGGAGCCTTGAAAGAATTGCCTGAGCTCCATGAAACGGAGATTAGAAATAAAACAGGGAGGTGAGGCCCAGACTGCAGCACAAACACCTTACAAATGCCTGGCTGTGAAAGCGAGAGCGCTGGCCCCAGGCCTTCTGCGAGCACGGGAGGAGGGGGCTCAAGGAGGGAACGGGAGCACAGCCTGGGGCAGGTCAGAAACTGGGGTCAGTGGGCTCTGCCACGGCTTATTTCAAAGTTGGTCCATGTCCCCAGGAGGAGGTTGTGAGGAATGCCCTCGCCTTGCCCAAATTGCCACTTGGGAGCCTCTGGCATGACGTCTCCTTGCCCATGGGCCTGGAGGCCGGCGAGGGGCCTGGGGCACCTCCAGAGCGAGCAGTGGTACTGGCAGCAGGGCCGTACCCCTGGGCTGCCTTTGAGGACGTCCTTCTGGGGGTTTTGGGCATAAAATGAAGACTGACCATGATGACTGCTGCCCTGTGTGAATGGCAGACCTTGGCAGTGGCCGGGCTTTGTGCTGGTGCTGCTGGTATTTTGGGGTGGGCTGGCTGCATCTGGCTTGCTTCTGGGTCTGAGAACTCAGAGTTCTGAGAGACTTTATTATTATTATTTTTTTTAATTCTTATTACTTTCACAGGGTTGCTTGTGAGCAGCGCTGGCAGGGCTCTGGCTTGCTTTCCCCTTTGTGCCTGCACAGCTGTGTGCGGTTATATACGTGATGTGCCCAGGAGCCCGTTGTATATGGGCTGAGGACCTGGGTCTGATGACTGCCAACGCCTGTCCTCTGGGCTGGAACGGATGGCTCTTGTTTCTCCCATCCCATCAGCTATGTTCCTATAAAGCACTTTCCTCTGGACTAGCACTGCTGGTATGTGCCCCCTCAAACCCAGCCCTCCTGCACTTCGGCATCCAACCCCCTTGCAGGTGGTGATGTTTGCTCATGGCTTGCTCCTGGCCCCAGATGTTTATTGAGGTAATTTCTGCTGTTCCAGCACAGTTTGCCTTGAGCTTAAACCAAAGAAAAGGTCTTGTTGGAGGGTGCAGGGGTGGCCAGTCCCTGAGGTGCTGGTCACAGTGGGGTGCTGTATCCTATGTCCTCTGCCAAAAGCTCTTCTGTGTTGACGACCTTAGTTAAAAGTCAAGAATTGTGTATGGCAAAGCTGAGCAGCTCCGGCTTTGGGTGTCTCTGGCTTGTGCCTCTCAGCATGATGCATGGCAGAAGGCCTCGAGTTCTGATTTCTACCCCCAGGCGACCGGACGGAGGACGTGGAACTGGAGGCTCAGGGGAGGGTGGGTGCTGCCATGTGCTGCTCTTGACTCACCTCGAGGTGCTGGGCTGCAAATGTCGGAGGCTTCTGAGATCCTCCCTGGGTCCTTGGTCCCAGATCTGGTGACAGATCTGCTGCTTGTCCCCAGACAATTCGCTCTGGCTTTGTGTTAGAGGCAAGGCATTCGCACGTGGTGATTATATTAGAAAAGATGCACTTAAGTATAAAATGTGTGTCTTGTTCCTTCTGTTGTTTTTTTCTGGGTGTGTAGATGACCTGGAGAGGTGTTTTTAAGATAACGTAAGGGGAGAGGACCCCTCTATTTGCTTAATTAATCAGTCAATCTGTGTCTCGTGGGTGTTTTGGAGTGTTCTGTGGTCAGCTGGAGAACTGCTAGGCCTCTGATCTCTGTTGGCAGAACCAGCTGTAATGAAATAAGAAGCTTTCCCCATCTCTCTCCCTTATCTCATCTCAGACTGGAGTTTTATCAGTGCCCATCTGGCTCTGGGCTGGCTGCTTTCCTCTCCCACCCTTGGGCCGTGTCTGTGGGACAAGGGTGATGCCAGGACATCAGAAGGACATGGGGAAGTGGAGATGACCAAAGGTGGTGGTGGGAAGCTGGTGAGAACACAGCAAAGTGGCTCAGTACGGACACAGGGCTTCAGCTCTGCACCAGCCAGCAAAGGGGAGGAAGGCAAAGCTGCTGTTTCTGAGGATAAGTAGAGTCTTGGTCCTATCCCCTGAACAGACAAAAAATGAAAGTCATTTTGGACATCACTGGTAAGGAACCAACTAAATCTGTCCTTTCTTGCCCCCATCCTCTGCTAGGGGCCGGCACACAGGGCTTCTGCAAGCATCTTGGTAGAAGTTCTTGGAAAATGCTGTCCTTGAAATTCTGAATAGCTTTGTTCAGGAATCATGCCCAAGGCGTGGTGTCGGGGAGCTGTCTCCAGTAATGCTGCGTTATCACCCAAAGTGCCCTGTTATCACCCAGACCATGAGTAATGCGAACCAAACGCAGCACCAGCCTGCCTGGGCTCACAGGCAGCCTCGGACCACGGGGTGAAAAGTGGCCCCACACATCCTGGGGGGCTCCCCATGGGGACAGGGCTGCGTGACTGAGCCTGGTGCAGGTGGGACAACCTTCCAGACCAGCTTTGCATCTGCCTGCTCCTGGTGGGCCTGCTCAGCCCCTGGGACTTCTCCCTTGGGTGAGGTGAGGTGGAGAGGGATGGGTGTGTTGTCACCTCAGAAAAAAGGAAATTAGTTTCCAGAAGCAAAGCTGGGAAAATATGGAATTGCAAGATGGTAAAAGCTCTGCCGCAGTTGCTGAAGCACTTTTCTGTCCTGTAGGGCTTGCTTCTGCCCACACACGCTTCTGAATAATCACAAGTTTCGTCTGTCACCATGTTTATTGCATGCTTGCCATGGTGATGTGCTATCCTGTGCTGCAGATGTGGCAGCACCCAAGCTGCAATTCGGGCCCCAGGGAGCGGCTGATTGCTGGGGGTGCTGATGGGGCATGGGAGGGAAATCCTCCGGCAGTCTTCTGCCCAGCTCCTCAGCCCCAGGCGGCGATGCAGTAGATGTACAGGAATTAATAGCACGATCATCTTGTTTGTTTTGGTAACTGAGCTAATTAATAGCGATGGGTCAACAATTTTTAGGCTTTTAGAATTAGCACCAGGTTTAGAAGAGGGTCACATGTGTCTGAGCTGCAGTGCACAGATGTAGGCAGAGAGGTTGCAGTAAGTGATGCATGATCTATTTCCTGAAGTGTTTTTTTCAGGTTTATTTCTTGTTTATGAAGGTTACAGACCTAATCCTCTTCTTTCCTAGCTGCTCCAACTTATTCAATCACTCTTATTTAGGCCAAAATAAAGACCTTTGCTTTTTCAGGTAAATGATTACTTTTGGGTGAGTTGACCCAGCTCCATAAATGTCACATTATTGTGTGAATCGCCTCCTTGATGCATTGTAGGGGGAACTGGTGGCAGCTGAGGAGTTGGTGCCATCTCATGTCCCAGCAGAGCTGCTGAGCCTCAGAGACCAGTGGTGTAAATCTCTTCTGATTTGTTTGACGCTCACTCTTCTTCTTCTCCTTCCATGAGGCTGAGCAGGTTCGAAGTTTACTCACGTGACAACGTCAGAAAAGGTGAGTACACCTGCAAAGCACTCACACGTAAATCAAGGGGGGCCTGCAGTAGATAATTCCTCTTATAAGAGTGTGGGAAGTGTAACAGAGAGGGCAGGACCTCGGTGGCTCTGCATTTTCTGCAGGCCATTGCCGAGGACGTTGCTTGCCACCTGTGCTGGGCAGGGGCTGCCCCGCAGAGCACGGCTGTAGAGCTTTGTCCCTGGGGAATGAGATGGCCAACCATTTTCTGCTGCTGCTGTGGGGATGAGGGTGGCAGCGGGACCCCAAGGCGTGGATGCTGCTGAAGCTCCATGTGAGTTTGTGGACAGGGCTGGCCTGGGTTTCGCCAAGTGTTAGTGAAGGGTTTATTCGTGACCTGCTTCATGGGGTTGTAGTGGAGAAGTAGGTGCTGTGAGGGGAGCCAAGGACCCTGTGGGTAGAGCTCTTCAGCTCTACCCACGGAGCAACGCATCCGCCCCTCTGTAACGGGACACTGGGAGTCGGGACAACACCCATGGAGGAAAGCTGGTGTGCGGCATGGGATGGGATGGGATGCCTCGGCTTTGTTTTCCTTCCCCAAAGGGGTGAGCTGCCAGCCGCTGCGTTCTTAATGGCTCCCCGGGGCTGTTCATTAACCTGCCGAGTCGAGCAGCGAACCCGGAGCAGTGACTCCAGCCGCTTGCCAGGACGTCTCTTTCTACCCCAGTAAACTTCTCGCTCACGGAGCTCAGCTGATGGATCTACCCTGCAGAGCAGACAAGGGTATCTCCAAAGCAATGAATCCCTGTCAAAAGATTTGTGAGCAGCCGGCCAAACAATTCCAGCCACAGAAAGACAAGAGCAAGAGCATCGTTCCCGAAAGCGCTGCGTTATTGATTATGCATTTGTGATCCGTAAAACACTGAAACGACGTGGGGCTGGCAGCAGAACGAGTCCTGCTGAAAGGATCTTCGGTTATTGCCTCTGATCCTCAAGGACGAGGGTAAAATACATTTGTTACGGAGCAGGAATTAATTTCTGTAATAATGGTTTTTGATGACTCGTAAAGGTTATTTTATGATTAGCCATCTAATTATAAAATGGCCAACAATTTAATCTTATCCGAATCTGCATCAGCTAAATTATGAAATGCCCTTGTTTTATGCAAATTCTGGAAATATTGCTTCTCTAACCTTCCAACCCCACTGTCTGTCAATAAGGCCTGCGTGGAGCATAAATCTTAGGGCAGTGCCAGAGCTTGATTCAGCTGCAAATAACCCATGTGAATTAATTCTGCGGGACCCCTGGTGGTGGGGAGGTGGGCAGCGGGAGGCTGCTTGCTTCTGGAGGAGGCTGCTTTGGCCATCAGAGGGGCTGGGCTGGAGATGTCCCCGTGCTCAGGCGGTGCAGGAAGACTCAGGCTCTTATCCCTTAGAAAACAGCATATGGGAATGTGTGTGTGTGGAAGACACATGCAGGAATTGCAGGGCTGTCCTCCCTGTGCTCCTGGGAATGCCGCGGGGTGGCGGTCCTGTGGCTGGAGCCGAGGAGCCTCCCGTGCCCCTCCGGTGGGCAGGTCCCAGCCAAGGGGTAGGGAATGGGCATGGCAACCTTCAGAGCTCTTGTAGGGACTCTCTGAGCACGCCTTTATTGCTGCTTTGCTTGAAAGAGACGCTGGTTCCTCCGACCTGAATGTGGTGAAGGAGGGTTGTTTTAAAAATACACGTGCATGTTCCCTTTTGACGAAGGACAAGGCAAAAGGAATGCTGCTCCAGCCGTTCGGTTACAGATCCCTAAAGCTGAACGCCTCGGCTCCTGGTGGGAGCCAGCACTTTGCACTTCCCCCGCAAAGGTGCAACTCCCCAGGCTGTGCCTGTGTCCTGGGGCCCGTCCAGGGCTGGGTGAAGTCCTGCAGGGCAGTGAGGACGTGCAGTGGGGAGCTGGGGGGAATGCCCCCAGGGATCAGCGGGGACGCCTCCAGCTGGGGGTGGCTCCAGGACAGCCCCGTTCCCTCTGCAGCTGGGGAGCAGGCTCTTGGTGCTGCTGGGAGGGAGAGTGGCAAAGGGGAGAGGTTGGGAGAGGGTGAGGAAAGAAGGATTATAAAGATTAGGTCCAATTAGATACGTGCACAGCCATCAGATCCTATTAAACACTCCTGGTTTAATAGCGGGCCCTATTATATGGCTGTGGCATCCAGACAAAGCCCCATTAAGGGGAGCTGCTTTGAAATCCAGACACAGCCTTCTGAAGCTCCTGCCCCGTTGCAATTCAGAGCCAGCACCCGGTGCTGATGGGTGCCCGTGGTGGGCTCCGGTCCCCCCTGGTGGCCTGCAGGGTGCTGCTTGGTGCCCTGGGGTGGCCCCGGGGCTGGGCAGAGCCATTTTCTCCCAGTCCCTTCTCTGGTACAGGTCGGTCAAGAGCCCTTGAGATGCTCTCGCAAATGTTACCGGCGTCAGCGCGATTTGTTTCCAGGGTTGTATTTGGTGCTGAGCCTTGGTGGCGTCAGGTGGATCTTAACTAGTGCCGGCTGCTTTCTTCTCTAACGGAGCAAGGGGATTTTGCCACTCGAATTTTAGCATGTGAAATGTTAGCTTAGAAAAAAATATTAAATAGATATCTATTAAACATTATATAGCAGTATCCTATTAATATTAAAATTTTAATACAATGTAAATGTCAGAGTGAGTTGTAATGACGAAACCTAGATGAAATGTATTTACCTTGCTGTTTCACTTACAATAGCAAAAGATTTCCAAGTCAAAACAGATTTTTTTCTTTTCTTTTCCCTTTTCACCAGAAGCGCTGGTTCTTTGTTTCACCACCAACCCTTCTGTAGGAGGCTCTGCTTCTCCCCACTGCCAACCAGCCTGACTCAGAGACCCGGGAGCCAGCAGGTCTCAGCGTGGGGCTTACGGACACCAGGCTTCCCTCTCCTTTAATCTCTCTATCTGCATCCTTTTCTGAGGGAGCGGCAGATGAAAGAGCCCACCACTGGCATCAAACCCCTATCAAGTGCATTAAAGGGAATGCTTTTGGCTCTATGGCTTGCTTTGAAAGGAAACAGTGGTCAAGTGAGCTAGGAAGGCACAAAAAAGACCCCAGCTAGCTTCGCTGCATTTGCAGTGTCCGAAATTTGCAATCCAAAGTCATGAAGACGCAGGTGCTTCAAGAGGATGTGCGAGGTCCCGTCAGTGCAGCACACGTCCTGCAGCCTCAGGGCTGCTGCGTAGCTGCACACTGCCCGAATTCCCTCGTCTGCTCCGAAGAAGGCACGGGCTCTGGGGATGGCAGGGGCAAAGGCAGGGTGGCAGGAACGTTTCAGGAGGAGAGCCCTGAGCTGCGGTGTGCTTCGTTTGCTTGGGAATTTGGAGACCTGAAGGCTAGCAGCAGAACTGACGTCTTCTGAGGTGGGGGGTACAACGCGGTACGGCGCGGTGGCTTGCACCTGGAGCTCAGCTGGGGTTACAGGGGAGCTGGAATTGAGCAGCAGCAAGGACAGGGCAGCCAGCAGCTCACAGCAGATTGAGCCAGGCTTTGTGGGAAGCTTCGTGTGTGTGCAGGGTTACTGGAAAAGGTCTGTTTTGAGGCTCCCTGCCCTCCTGCTGGCCGGATAGGGCCGGCTGGGCAGATGTGCATGGGGCAATGCAGCTGCTGCTGCCAGGCGTGGCCCTGAGCAGACCTGCTGCTTTGATTTCCCCCTCCTCACTGCATGCCATCAATCAGATGCATCAGGAGCAGGAGCATTGCTGCCTGGGCTTGGCCCGGGCTGGTGTGATGGCAGAGCAGGGCGATGTGCAGCGTGGTGCAGGCAGGGGCCGTGCTGCATCCCTGGGAGCAGAGACCGGGAGGTTAGCTGGGCTCTCCCAGCTTCTAGGAAATTGCTTCCCCTGTATCAGTCTCCTTGGCACCAGCATTTAATAATGGGGCAGATCACACATTGTGATTGCAAATATCTTAAACAGGGAGATGCAGAGATTTCATACCGTACCGTGTGCGAGCTATAAATCCCAGCCCTTGTGTCCGGACACGTGAAGGTTGGTAAAACCAAACAAAAAATGAAGTCCGTTCAGCAGAGCTGGCAGCGTGAGCTCGAGCGTGCTGCAAACCCCGGGGGCAGGGGCTGCTGCTCCGTGCTCTGTCCCTCCCTGGAGGCTGCTGGAGCACCACGGTGGGAGCTGGGAGGCAAAGCTGCTCCAGAGCATCGCGTACCAAAATTCCTCGTGTGAGTGTAGCCTGCTAGGGAGGCGGTGAGCTCTGCTGGTTCCTGGGGGACCTGCTCTCCGTCACATTGCACCTGGATTCAGGCACGTGGAGGGTGTAGCATGCAAAACCTGGCCACTGGGGCCAATGTGCAGCAAGTGCAAAACTGCCAGGCAGCTCCGAAAGATGCTCGTTAGCCTAGTGCTGTTCTCTGGCTGCTGCAGTTATTTTTGGACCCTGTTTCTCTACTGCATGACCTGAGTTTTACCACTTGAGGCAATCGGACTGATGAAAACCCTCCTGCAAGGTTGTTTAAACCCCAAATTAAGTGGAACAAGGACTGCTGAAAACCAGCCATCTCTGGTTTCCAGGATCTTACTTTGCAGTGTGCTTTGAAAAGTCAAGGCTGGCTGCACGCCCCCCCGGCTTGTCCCTGTGCACAGAAATGGGAAGATGCTACGGAAATATTTGGCATCTTTCACCTTTTTGTGCTCCCTTTCCAAGTCTGTAGCAGATTGTTTCACCTCCACAGGGGCAGCAGGAGCCGGTCACGCGCTGTCAGCTGGGCCCACCCAGGGGGATGTGATGGGAGAAGAGCCAGCCCTGCAGGTTCCCATGCTCCTGCATGCACCAGGGAGGATGTCCTCGGTGGCAGTCAGTGTAAATCCTCTGCTGTCTGACTTCTCTGCCTATCCTCTCGTCCTCGTGCTGCTGAGGAAATGCAGCCGCCAGCTGCTGGTTGTGACAACGTCTGGTTTTCACCTGCTTCGTGCTAACTTTTTTTCTCCTCCTTTTTTCTTTTCACTTCCTGATAAGTGGTGGTGGTTTGCTGGGGGGAAGCACCTGCGTGACTGGTGAGATCCAGGCAGTCAGTAACGGGCGGGATGTTATCTGTGCCTGGTGCTTTAGGAGGCTGCGATAACCCAAAGCTGACTATGGCCGGGCTGGTGCCGCGGGAAATTTGGGACGTGTTGGGCAACGAGCGGCCCTCTGCTGTTGGGATCGCGACCGCTGGTCGGCTTTGCAAAAAGAGATGTGAGAAGGAGGAGGTGGGAAGCTGGGACCCATGGGGGCTGCTCCTGGGGGCACAGAGCAGGAGTTGCACAGAGCCGAGCCTGGCACCATGGTTCTGTGCTGCCCCTGGGAGTAAGGCAGCCCCTGCAAGCCAAGCAGGTGAATCCCAGGTGTCAGAGCAGGCGGCGATGTATCCCTGCTGGTGTAGATAGGTGTCTCTTGCTTCTGCTGTGCTTTATTAACAGATATTGGGGGTCTGATTGCCATCAGCCCCATACATCACTGCAGCGGGCTGCTCGTTGCTGGCGGGCAGCATGCGCACCGAGCAGCAAAGCCCCTGCCCTGCCACAAGGTCGTTGCTTCATGAGGGACCCCTGCAGAGGTGGGAGACGTTCCCTCGGGTGAGAAAGCATCCCGAGGGGATGGCTGCCCCCTGTTTGGGGGGTTATTGTTTGGGGTTATTGTTTTACTGGTGGTGGCAGTGGCTCTACAGGCTCACACGTGCTAAGGCTGCCCTGCATTGAGCTGTGCTATTGATCATCGCTTTGATTCCTGCTGGTTTATTTACTTGCTTGGTAATAATTTGCTTAATAAAGCCCTGCTATGGTGATTACTGAGTCCCAGAACCTTTTGATTTCCGATTGCTTTCCCAGCTCCAAAGTCACTGGAGTTTCTGCGTTCCCTTTGGGGGATGGTGGAGGGTTCACTTGGCACGATTTGGGGTTATGTGAGCTCACCAGTGCCCGATTCATCCATAGGTTCCAGTAGATGAAGCTGGCGAGATGGTGCGAGTCAAAATGCAAGAAATTAACGTAAGGTGAAAAGGGCCACGTTTCATCCTCCCTGGCCCCTTTTCCCTGCAGGTGTTGTCAGCAAAGACTTTGTCAGACAAAGGCTTTCCTTTGTGTCAAAGAAAACCACGCCAAAAGGAAAGTCAGATCTTCATCAAAGAGCACAGCCTGTCTTTGGGGGCCGTTTCTTTGCAGGAGCAACTGCCGTGCGATGGATGCAGGAATGTTCCCAGGTGGGACAGCTTCCTTCGCAGCCGTGCAGCACCCAGAGGTAGGAACTAACGCCGATAAAAGAAGCAGAACTGGAGCTTGCCTGGTGCAGGCATGCTGGGCTTTGTCAGGAAAGGACGATGTGATGTGCAGGACCTGCACGAGGTCAGCAAGGGAGTGGAGATCATCTCCAAGTCTTTAACCTGGTTCAAAGGGTGAAAGCACAGCTCAATCAATTGCAAAATCGGCTGGCACAGGGAGGCACAGCCCAAGCCTGGGCCCCACTGGTAGGCAGCATTTGATATTTTCTCATCTCATTTTCTCATTTAATACTTTTCCTGAATTTTCCATTAGTGGGGAAAAAAAAAAAAAAATCCTATTTAGCTGTTTCAGTCTAATTTGGGATGAAAATGAAATGCTGAAATATTCCTCTGCCCCGAGGCGGCGGCTGGCCGCTCTGTTACTGGAGCGTGCGTGCTCGCAGGCCGGCTGCGTGCCGGGGCTGCGCCTCATCTCGTGTCCAGCTCGTGTGCCCCTGACCCCAGGAGCTCTGCGGGGCCGGGGTGAGGCGCAGGGGCACGACGTGGTTGGGGTCCCCACTGCGGCACTGGGGTCTCTTCCCCCAAAATGCCTGGGCCGCGTGGCCCCTGGGTGCTGCACAAAGCCCGGGTACTTTCGGATGCTTTCTGGTGCTTCGCTGCCTCTAGATGGCAGTGACCCAACGCACAAGGTTTGGAAGCACGACAACTTCTGAATTATTCCAACCCCCCCCCCCCTTTTTGGTTATTTTTGTTTCGGAATCCTGTAATAATGGATTTTTCAGTTACGCCAACGAGGTGATCAGCAGATCACAGAACTGATCGATGGCGCTGCAAGAAAAGAGCCGCTCGGGGCCAGGCTCTGCCCCGCTCTCCTGCTGGGTCCCCATCCCCTCGGGGTGCGCACTGAGTGGGGACATGGGCGCAGGTGGCAGGGGTCCCGCTGTCCTCGAAGCCACCATCCTCCCCTTGTCCCCGGTTCGGTGGTGAGAAATGCAGCGAAGGCGGCAGCGGCGCGGGCAGCGTTCCTTGTTCTGCTCTCGGTTATCCCTGCTAGCAGCTTTGCTCTCCAAATCCCATTTTCTGCCTATTCCCACGTCCCTTGAGTCAGGCAGCAAGGCTCTGCCTTAAATCCTGAAGTAATGGGGGATCTGTGGAGCTTGGGGATATGAACCCGAGCAGGATTTCCTCCTTTGTTTTTACGGAGTCCTGCTTGAAAACCTCTTGTTCTTGTTCCCACTGCACAGGGCTGTGTGCCGGGGGGCTGGGGCACCTGGGGGGCTGCACGATGGGATGACGGACTGCAGGGATCACAGGCATGAGGAGGAAGGAGGAACGTTTCCCATACAGGAGAAAATAGAGCTCGAGGTGAATGGGGATTGCAAGAGGTCCATGAGCCCCATCCCGTCCCCTCCCTGCAGCGTCCATGCCCTGAGAATCCTCCTTCCCTGCAGGGATGGGGACGCACTCATCCCAAAGTGGGTCTGAACTCTGGGGAGGACTTTATCGGGAGGCCCAGACATCCAGGGTGCTGCAGGGACAGGGGCAAGGACCTGAGCAGCTCCTCCAGCACTGGAGCCTGGTGGGTTTGTCCGTGCCTCTCGCTGCCTCCCTGCCCTGCGAGGCTGCGGGACTGCTCCCGCCCAGGGGGATTACTGCTGAGATGGGAGATAAAGCCCCAAGGTCACCCGGGCTGACAGGCTGCTTACGCTCCCTCCTAGGAAATAATCCCAACACTTTCCGTAGGTTTTTGCCTGACCTTGTGGATAATAACATGTGGGAATGGAGCTCAGTGACACCAGCACGCAGCAGAGCAGCTTCCCATGGGTTTGTTTGGGATCTATCGGCGTCCTGGGGGGCAAGGAGGGGTTACTGGCCTGTCCCAAGGTATTCATGGACAGGGGTGAGAAAACAGCTCTAATTAAACGCCTGCTGTTTGTGCTGGGCAGCTTGGTGTGTGAGGTGGGGAGGATATATTTGTATTCCTTAATATTCTCCAGCAAGCTGCCTAAAGGACACTGTGGCATTTTTATGCATATTTTAAAGGAGAAGCCAGGGGAGATTTCTGGGAAACTGGGGCTATTCCCCACGCAGCAAGGGAGGGAATACTCAATTCCCTCATTTCTAGCACAAATTAGCAACTGTGTGGTGCCTGAGCAGGAGGGAATACAATTTGGATGGGGAAGTTTTATAAAGCAGGCGGCAGCTCTTCTCCCAGGGACTGCCGTCCTCATGGTCCCCATTTTTTGGAGATGGATGTGTGCCTGGCTGCCTCACGGCGACGTGCCCCTGGAGCTGCTTCCCCAGCACCCCCGGGGCAAAGTGAACCCAAATCCCAAATTCTACCACGGACAGGAGCGCAGGCGGGGTGTGGGATCCTCTGTGGGGTTATGTGGAAGCCTGCTGGGCTTCTCTCCCATCCCGTGAGCTCTGGAAAGGTCTGATGGGCAGGCTTTTAACTCTTGGAACTCACCTCATTGCCTCCAGCAAGAAAGAATCACTGAAATGCACATTTTCAGAAAGGTTTGGGAAGGGGCACGGATGTCATTATAAGAAACACAGATGCTTTGCTTGGATGAGGGCTCATAAATTGTCTGGGGGGTGGATGCATCTACTGGGAAGGAGGAAAGTGGGTAAACCACTTGCACTGTTTTCTATTTTTCAGACTTATCGAGGACCCCAGAAACATTGCAGTTAGTATGTGCACTACATATTTAACTCTTCCTTTGGCAAAGCTCCAAGGAAGGGAGCGGGCTCGCTTCGTGTCCCAGCACAGTCCTGTGGAGCTCAGCTCCCTGTTCTGATCCCAGTAAGATTCCCTCTGCTCTGCTGATTTCCTGCTCTGGATTGTTTTTTCAAGGCTTTTCCCTTTCTTGGAGATGTGAGGCCTCATGAGCTGCAGATATTTTCCTTGCCGCCCCGAGAGGTGTGTGCCCTCGGCGTGGTCCCACCACTCCTCTGGTAACAGCAGCTGCCGAGTTATTTCCAGGGCAGGGTGTGAGAAGTGCCCTAAAATACCAGGTTAAAGCAGCCAATGGTCCACGGCTTGCTCGTAATTCTGCACTAATAAAGCAGCAGAAGCAGTGGGTTTGCCAACCAGCCACAGCAGAGGGAAGCTTTTGGGGCAGCATGGCAGTGACAGAGCTTTGCGTGCCTGTGTGTCCCCAGGGAGCGATATTCAGTGCCCCGGGCTCACACGGGGAGAAAAAATCCTGCAGCCACAGAGTGATAAACACGAGGAAAACCAAACCGGAGCGTTTATAATGAATCGTAAATAAACGAGCATGGGCGAGCTGGCTACACAGGTATGTAGCTTCGTCAGGAGATGCCAGTGAAGTGCTGATAATGGCTTGCGTGTAGTAACAGGATTTAACAGCCACAGAAAGGGGGAAGGCAGTCCTCTGCTGTCAGGACGGCGAGGCAGGTTCTTCTTGTGTTACACCTTTACAAATCGCTTGTGAAAGGAGGTGTGGGGAAGGGCTGGCACCCTTGCAGCTGTGGGGCCGCTTGCTTGGGCGCACTCTCAGACCCATTCCCAGCTCGTACAACCCAAAATACCCCGCACGGCCAACGTGGGTGCTTGCTCGATATTTATTGCACTGCCCACGGGGATTTCAGACCTTCCCACCCTGCTATGCTATTGCAGGCTTCCCTCGAAGCTCTGCGTGCTCGGGATGTACAGACATCAGTAGCTCCCCCCTTCACAGGCTCTATCAAAGGGGTCTGAAGATATTGTGGTACCCACAGGGGTGAAACTTGATTATCCAGGGCTGTGATCAATAATTAATGATGGTTATTTATTATTTGTTAAGTGCCGACACTTGTGTGTGCTTCCAAATCCCCCAGCATATATATAGCCTTGTTCTGCATCTCAGTTGCATTTTTATACTGCTTGTGGGTCAGCAAAGATTTCACAGAAAGAATATATATATATTTTTTAAAATAAAATAATCCTTTGTACAGAAAGAACAGACACATCCCACTGCCGTAAAGTGAGCTGTAAGTGAGGAGAAACATTCTCTTCCTTCTCCTGGCAGTCGGATTTCAGAGCCAGCCCAAGATGGCCTAACCTGTGGCTCAGACGTCGCCGCAGGAGCTGCACCAGTTCATCCCTGCCCTTCCCCTGCCTCACGTGAAGCAGAGCAGAGCAGCGAGGGGTGTTACAGCCGGGTTTTTAAGATGTGGGTCCTTTGGGTGCTGGGCAGGGCAGATCCGGTGCCTCCGAGGTCGTGTCAGTGCTGGAGGGGTGCGACTCTCATGGGGCAGGAGGTGCAGGAGGGACGTCAGCCGCAGAGGGATGCAGGCAGTGGGAGCGATGTCTGCCGGGCACCAAAATGCTGACAATGTTCATTTTTGGAGGGCGAAGGGAAATGCAGCCCCTGCTTTGCTTCCCGGCAGCAGCTTTGGGCAGGAGGAGAGGTGAGGGGAAGAGATATCAGTGCTGGTGACAACAGGGCAGACAAAACACTTAAAGGCTCAGGAACTGGAAGGAACATGGTAATGGGGATCCCTGCCCGAAAACCGGCTTCCTCTGGGCACCCTCTGTGGGCAGGAGCAGCTCACGTGGGCACCGGCCCCTGCCTTGCTGCTCCGCGCAGCATCCTCGGCACCCGCTGCTGCCGACCCTGCACAGCGCGTCCGCTCCCTGTCCACCCCATAAATCCCACCCGCCCCCATTTATCCCTGCTTCCCTTTAGCCCTCAGCCTCACTTCTGGCCTCACGGCACTGCCTTAAACCAGCGTGTACGCGAACGGGGCCAGCACGTGATGGATGCGGCTGTGCAGATGGAAGGTGGGCCGGGCGTCAGAGATGTTTGTTACTGCCCGACTGCAAACAAATCCCAATTCTAAGCAAACCCTCCATGCTCTGTGGCCCTATTCTTATCTCGCTGGTGCTGGCGACTTGGACAAATCACTTAAGCTTTGTGCTTGTGGTTTATAGTTTGTGGCAGCAAGCTTTGTTAGCATCCCATCCTTTCCGCGTGTCGCGCAGAGGCAAAGTTAATCTCCTCTCTGTAGAGAGAGCATTTGGTATGTACAGAGTATTGTTTGGCACTGAAACACTCCATTTAATCCCTGTTTTGATGCAACAAGAGGGGGAATGAAGGGTTAACGAACCCTCTCCTGAGAGATTAGTCTGGCGTTTTTAAGGCTTCGTTAGTCCCGCAACATTTATTAAAGGCTCTTTTTTGTTTTATTGTTGTAATGCTCCATTCAAAGAAATCCCTCCTGGAGAATTCTTTCAATTTGATCTCCAGCACAGAAATAAACTAGCTTATCTGTGATCTTTTAATATCATATTCAGGGCTTTTAATAAATGTGAGTTTCATCAGTGCCTTTTTTGTTACTTTCTTTTTTTTTTTTTTCCTTTCTTTCCTTTTTTTTTTTTTTTTACTGGTGAGATAATTTAATATTAACACATCACACCTTATCACCCAATAACACTTAGTCCCTGTAATCTTATGACAGGCTAATTTCTGTAGCAACATCCCCTGTGTCAAATCTGCTCCGTTCCATTACTACCCCGGCTGTTCGCGGAGCCCGGGTTGGTAATGAATATTCTGCCTTCTAAGCTTTTATCTAAGGATTATGAAATGAATTTGGAGTTTAGCTTGAGGGAGTTACAGCTTCATCTTGCCTACTGGAGTTTGTTCGCATTGTTGGAACAAATGGCAGCTTTTAATGCTAAAAATATAAGATGGAGAACCAATAATATACGTGCGCAAAATCCCTGGGATGGGCTGGGGCATTAAGCGCAGGATTTGGGAAAAAGGGTTAATTGAAAAGAGAGCTGGGGAGGGGGCAGAAGGCGCTGCCTGGGTCCTGGGGAAGGTAAGCGCGGTGGCGTAGCCTAGCCAGGAGATGCAAGGTGAGGGTTTGGCAGCGGGAAGGAAGGGAAGGGGCTGATCCTGGCTCTTTCAGGTGGCTGTCACCTGTCCGGCAGTAGCTGGGTGCAGGCAGGGTGGTGGCAGGGCAGAGGGACCCGGCCAGCCCCATCCCCATCCCACTGCGTGGTGGCTCAGTGCCGCTGCCCCGCTAACAGCTCCCACTTAATTTAATGCGCGTTGCTCAGAAGGCTGGGGCTGAGGTGAGCTCGTTTGGCATAATTATCAGATGTGTCAGGGATGTGAAATTCCAGGCGGCGTCACTGTCCTGGAGCCATCACACCTCCGCCAGCCTGTTGGCTGTTGATGCTGCGAGGATAGGAAATGCACCTGCTTCCTCAAGCAGAAAATAGACTGTTAAAAAAAAAAAAATTGGCGGAGGATAACCTGCTATCGTGTCTTTACATTCAGCATATGCTCCCCGCACGGCGCAGCGGTACCACGGCAAGCAGGAGGGTGACAGAAGCCACGAGGGGAGCTGTCCTTCGTGGCCCGGAGCTTGGGCAGGCATGGGGGTGCCCTTGCTGCTGTGCCGACTGGTGCTCTTCTTGGGACAGGGGAGAGGATTAAGCTGCTCCTGGTGTTTATGTGGAACTTCTGGTTTTCCCGTCTGTGCCCCTTGCCCCTTGTCTTGGCACTGGGAGCCACTGGGCAGAGCCTGGCTCCGTCCTCTTGCCTCCCTGTGGGTCTTTAGGGACATTTAAGACCCCCCCAGGTCTCTTCTCAGGCTGAGCTGTCCCAGCTCTCCCAGCCTCCCCTCGGAGGAGTACTCCAGCCCCTCGGTCAGCTTGGTGCCCTCCGCTGCCTCTCCCCACTGTGCCCAGTCCCTGTGGGCCTCCCCAGGACGAGAAGTGGGCACGGACGGGTCCATGGTTCATGGGGCAGAACTCCGGTGGCTGTGAGTGCTGGTGCGTGCCTCTTGGGGTTTTGTCGGAGGTGCCATTTCAGACCTCCCAAGCAGACCTTCCCAAGCTGGTGTACGTGCTTTCCCAATTCTTCCCATGCAAATACCCCATGGCTCATCCCCATCCAGGTGCTCCTGGCTGAGGGCACCCATGGGTGCGGGTTGGGGATGAGCACAAGTGCTGCTGGGCACCCCTGCCTGGGAGCACCCACTGGCTGCCACGGGCAGGAGCAGCTCTACGGGGAGATGAGGCTGAGAGACGGGTGGGAATGGGATGTCCGTGACAGAACCGGGCAGGTTTTTGTCCTGTTTATGCCCAAGGTTCCAGAGGCATTAGACAGCTCCGTCGCACTCATCCACACCGCGGAGTACCCAAACCCACCACTGCCTGCCTCTGCCTTCCCTGGTGAAGGCCGAATAATAAATTTAACAAAAAATAATTACCTTGCCATAGATTAGGTATTAGCATATGAATTAGAATTTAACATATGAAAGGGCTTTTGATGCCGGATAAAATTAATACAAAAAACAACCGTGGTGGAATAACAAATCACACCTTAAAAGCCAGCTCTGCCCAGCGCGGCCGGGGGCTGGGAGCGGAGGCATCGCCCCGACCCCCCCGTGGGGTGGTCTGGGGCTCGGCGCTGCTTTGGAGATGGCCATGGTGAGTGCATGGAGACACCCTCCTTAGGGCACACCAGGCTGGAGATAATCTGTGGAGATAATCCCCCTGTTGGTACTCTGGTGCTTGCTTCTCATTTAGTTTTGGTCTGCAGCTTTTGCCCAGAGCAAACCAAGCTCTCGTTGGGCTTGGAAGGCACAGCGACTCGAGGCAGTTTGGTGTGGAGCAGTTTAACGCACTGCTGTGTGCTGGGCTGCACGTGGGTGCTGGGCGCGCTCCTATCCTGACTCAGGCGGACGAGTTCTCCACAACTTCAGTTTCTGCTCTAAATTCCAGGAGAGGTCCCCAGCTATTGACCACTTCCAGGCAAATCCTCACGTTTCTCAGTCCCTGCAGGGTTCTCCGCTGTATCTTCAGCTCCCTCGTAGAGTTTTGCAGGAGATGCCAGCCTCCCTCCAGCTGTGAGCATCTCCCGGACATTATTCCCCCTCCGTGCTGGCCTGGGTCTTGTTCACATTGCAACAAGTTCACGGCTTCATAGCTGTGGCTGTTCCTTTCCTCTCTCTTTATCTTTCTGCCTTTTTTTTTGGAGTCTGTGTGAGATCAGAAATCCCTTAGGCTGTACATATGCCTAAGATAGTAACATAATTACACCTTCCCCGCCGCTGTCTCCAAGTGTGCTTGCCATGAGCGTCCATGGAAATAAATGCAGATTTGGGGGAACTTAAAGGACAAACAAAGTGCTTTTCGTCTGGCTGTCAGCCTGGGAGCCACATGCTGAGACCACAAAGGTGTTTTGCATTTATGACCTGTATTGGTGCCCTTGGCAGGGAGAAAACCTCGGGGGGTTTTGCTGGGATGGCTTTGAGGGGCTGGAGGGGGGTGTTTGCTGCCCTGCCCAGCTCCTCGCTTTGGCTGGTGGGGCTGCCTGCTCCGGTGGCTCGGCATGAAGCGGGGATCTGAAGAGCTCACCTGAAAAATTCACGGCCAAGGCAGAGCAGGCCAAATAGAGAGACCCTCCTTCTGCCCTGAGGGTTAACTGCCTGCCACTGAAATACTAATTGCAGCGAGCTGTGTCTATGAATTAGAGCAAAGAGGGCTCGCTTCCTGCAAGGATGAAGGCGGGGGAGAAGCTTGGATCCTCCGGTGAGATGCTGTGCAAAGGAGATTTCTGCTAATCAGCATAGGGACAGCACGAGCAGGACCGAGAGTCCCTCACCCGCCTGCAACCAGCAGCTCCTCGGTCACCCAAAGCACCCGGTGGCGGCTGGGGCTCCGGTTCTTACCCGCAGGACCCTTGTCGTGGCTGCCACTGGCAATTCTAATTGCGGTAGGGTGGTAGCAGTGGCAAAAAGTGGGACTTCACGCTCACACCAGCTTTGGGGATCTGGTGTTCAGGCTGTTACCTCCCTTTTTGTTCCGAGGAATGATTAATTGTCTCCTTGGACAAGGTTGTCCTCTAAATTATGCTAAATTGGTGGTAATTTATGTTTCTCACTCTGTACAGCAGTGATTTGCTGTTTGCAGATGCTCCCGCCTGAGACTGCTTTCGGGGATGCTCGGCTCTGGCCAAGGCATCCCCAGGGACCCCACCTGCATTTTTCTTTTGCAAGCAGGAAGGACCAGGTCTCTGCCAAGTTATCTTTTTACTTTGTGCCTGCCTTGTTTCCCTAAACTCTTAAATCACCCCTCATGAAATTAGCAAAGCACTGTATATGCACCGCGTGAAGTCACATCCCTCAGATACCTCTTTCCACCTGGTTAAATACTCCAGGATTGTATTTTTGAAGACTTTTACCCAATCTCCTGGTCAACATGTTTCATGGCAGTGTTGGGTGAGAACCACCTCTATGTGCACAGCCCGGTCTCCTGCTGGAAGGACTGTCACAACCACGAGACTGGGTCAGAGGTGGCTCTGTGCAGAGCATCCAACCTGACATTACATTGTATGTGTTTGTATTTTCTTTCCTTTTCTTAGTTGTATTTTTTTTTTTACCCTTCATTTTCTTTGATCAAAAATTCTCTGTGAAGGACGTTCTCTCTCCTTTGCTGCTCTGCTATTAAGGGTTTTGTTTTTAATTTCATTCAGTCCGGACTTTTTCCACCTAAATCAACAGGAGAAGTACCTTTGACTGGTGCTTGATTAGAGCGGCGTTGCAGTGAGACAAACCCTCTCTACAAAAATTCTCAGCCCACTGTAACTGTGTTTCACGCGGATGCGTTGCAGCCCTGTGTGTTCACACAGGCAAGCACACGAGCAGCCTGGCTCTGCCCATGCAGGAGTTTCCCCAAACCCTCTTCATCTGATGGCAGAGGGTGTTTTTCTTTTCTTTGGCAGGGGGTTGTTTGTGTTTCCTGGTCCTCGTGGAGCTGCGACGGGACTCACAGGTGAGTGATGGGTTGGGCTGTCCCCATTGTGCTGACCCCACGTCAGATGTGCAGGTGTGTGGTTGTGTGACAAAAAGGTACAATTAGCTGGAGTTTAGGGCTATTGCGAAATATTGAGTTTTCCTATCTCTTGCCCCCTTTGGAAGCCACGGGCCACCTGCAGGTCCGAGGTGGGACCTCAGCAATGCCATGGGTTGCTGGAGCTGCTGGGGGACTACCACCTCAACAGTCCAGGCACTGGTTGCTGCTCCTTTTGAAGGCAGGGAAGTGGCACAGAGCGGGACTTGGCCGTCAGGCCTGGGGTGGTGCAGGGAGGTATTGGGGCTCTGCCACCACAGGACCCACTCGTCCCCGTCGAGGAGGTGCTGCATACCCAGGGGACCTGCCAGGCACAGCCATCCCCTAAAAGGCAGCCACCCGCTTTGACTCCACAATGAGGATGCTCTGCTGTTTGTATTTTTTTTTCCTTTTATTTTTTTCCCCCTTTTCATTGGAGCCAGTTGTCCATGATGGTGCTTCTCCCGAGCCCCTTCCCACTGCCTCTCCCATCCTGCTTTTCCAGCCTTAATTCCTCATGGCCGAAAGCCGACGTTAGCAGCAGTCTCCTTTGATCAAAGGGAGCCTTATCTGGTCCCTGAGACAAGCGCATGCTGGGGAGATGACAGAAATTAGGTCAGCCCGCGTTGGGCTGCTGCAGCTGCCTCCTGCCTCTCCCGGGGCACGGGGCTGCTCTCTTCCACCCGCTGGCCTCCCCGGCTGCCTCCAGTGTCCTCGGGAGCTAGAGGCCGCCCCAGCTCTTTCCCTTTTCTCTCAGGGTTATCAAACATCCTCGTTAAGGGCGATGCTGCGAGATGGTGGGATAGGGCTCACTGGGCTGGCAGCTGGGACTGGGCTGGGCTGGAGGAGGCTCGCGGGGGTTTAACGGGGAGGCCGCAGAGGCTGCACGTCCCCCTGCCTCGCCTGTGGGGACTTCTGCAGCCCTGTGCTACATCACGGCTTCGACATGAGCAAGCTGGGAAGCCCAGGGGTCTGATAGATACAGCTGTCTTACATCTGTGGGGTGGCCGTGTGCCTTTTGGGGTGCTGGGGCCTGTGGGGAGGAGGGAGCCAGGGCTCGGCTCCAGGAGCCCATCACAGCCCCTGACCTTCTGTGCAGCTCATTAACAGCAAACGCTAAAGAGAAGGAGGGCAGAGCCATTATGGAGCAATTTATATGTAAATGCCTGAAGGATCAAATAAAAGCAAGCCCACTGGCATTCATTAATTAAATAAAAAAAGGTCCATTATTGAATTTTCCTGTATGTGTTTCTGTTTTTTGTTTGTTTGTTTGTTTTTTCTCTGTCTTGGCAAGACAAGGCACGCTGTCAAACCACCCGTACGGATTCTTGATTCTCCAGCTGCATCCCGGCATGGTTTAGGGCCAGGATTTCCCCATGCTGTGTGCAGAGGGCAGGGTCCAGACACTGGGCTCCCCTGTGTCCCCTGGGAGGGACATGCCACCTCTGCTGCCTGCCTGGGACACCAAGGCAAGTCCCCAGGGAGCTTTTGCTGGCCCTACACAGCACTGGGTGGGCACTGGCCTGGACCTCATGTCCCCCTGGAAAGGTGTTATGAAGCCTTCATCCCACAGGGATTTCCAACCTGCGGTGTTTCTGCTGTGAAGTTTCACCTCGCAGCCAGGCAGCGACACAAATGGGGTGACACACGTATAGGCTGTGAATCAGACCATTTTGGTGATGGCCCCAAGTGGTACAGCTGGCGCCACTGCCGCTGCAGTAAGCATGCTTGTGTCGGTATACTTGATAAAGGAGCTGATTTTCTCCTCCCAGTGCTGCAATATCTCTTGGCATGCTGAGGCCATGCACAGGTGAGGTTGGGGTCTCAGGCTTCAGCTGGAGGCCAGGGGAGTGCCTAGCTTGTGTCACAAGCCTGGATGCAGCTGGATTAGAGAGAGAAAAGCTCAGCAAAGACTATTTCTGGACTTGTACACAAGCAGAAAGAGCTTCCTACAGTAAAACACACCCCTAAGCAAATGTTTTTGCACCAGCAATTGTGTCAAAGCCCTAGATCCTTATTCATCCATCCCAGCTGCCTTGCGAAGCTGCCCCCCAGCATCACCAGCTGCAGCTGTGGTCGGGTGGAGCACGAGGACTGGCTGAGGAGGTTCAGGGAGGATTTTTGGCCTCCGGCTCGCTGGTCTGGAGGAGGATGTTTGTCCAGCTGTGTGAGTGCACTGCGGGCCATCCGCAGCCCTTCCCTCCTGCAGCACGGTGCCTGGGTTCAGCTGGGGAAGCAGCAACACAACCCTGGGCTTGGGACTGTGGGTAGCCTTATTCAAATTGATGTAAATGGAGTGAGACCTGCCCCACTGGAACAGCGATGGGGTCCGTGCCTTTGTCAAGTGTTAGCTCCAACATGGTGTATTTCTATCACGCTTCTTGACACGGGGTGTCTGGAGGATTCTGAGACAGACTTTCAGCAGCTGTGTGAGGGAAAGCTATTCAAATGGGAGCGTAGGAAAAATGGAAAAGCGCTAACGTTATAACATCACTATCAAATATGTAGGAACTGGAAGAGATGTGTTCATTATCTCTCAAACCATTCTCTCTGTATCAAACACAGGAGCTTGCTCCAGGATGGTCATTCCCATGGCCAGGCACTGAACACCCCAAGCAGACATGGTAAGCAAATTCATGACGTTGGCCATCCCCGTCCTGTCCCCCTAACAGCCAATTTACCTGTTTTTGTAGCTTGTACCAGAGCTAGAATTAATTTTCTGCCTCTCCAAGGGGTTTGCTGAGAGCGAAAGAGAAGCAGAGCCACTGTCAGGAGCTTCAGTTTGCTTCCAGGGGCCCCCATCTGCTAGGAAAAATAGTGAAGGGCAGGAAAAAAAGAATTTAAAACTTGCTTTTTGTGTGAATCTGGAGTGTGCAGAGCCCAGGGGTGTTGGCCTGAGCAGGAGGCAGGGCAGCATGCAGGGCTGGTATGTTAATGAGCTGGGTAATGAGGAGTCAGATTTCCCAGAGGATTGGACACTTCTTCCCTGTGTGCCTGCATTGACCCTCAGAGATTAGCTGGAAAAAATCACAAGTGTTCAAAGAACCCATCCCAGAGAGAGCATTCAGGGCAGAAGACTGAAATGATGACACATAATCATGTAAGGCAAGATGTCGATAAAGAATAATGCAACACAGATCTGGCGTGGTGTATCCATATCTGAGCACGAGCCTCCACTTTTATTGTGTTCTTAATATATCCCAATCGATGCAAGACAGATATGATTGTAACGTTTAATCCTAAGGAAATAAAATAATGCCTGTTGACAAAGTGGTGATCCTGCTGTGATTCCCAGCTGTCTGCCCATGGGAAGCGCCGCCCCATCCAATTTTGGCACAGTTTCTGATCCTAGAGCTTCCTCCTAGCTTAACTAAAGCTGAGCTCACCTCAGTGTTCGTGTAAGCTGAGTGACTGCTTGCATCCTGCTCTGTCTCCAGTGGTTACCTGACGCCATCTGCTTTAGTACACTGAGTGAAAACCTTTGGCTACAGACGTGGAGAGGATGAAACACCCTCAGCATCCAGCTGAGGTGTGCTCCTGCCCTTGTTGTCCCTGGAGGGGTGAGGTGGCCTGCTGCAGCATCCTCCTCTCCTTCATCCCCACCCCTCATCTCCCTGTCATCCCCCACAGTCTCTGCATTGCCCCCCATTGTCCCCGCCAGTGAGGGGTGGCAGAGCCCTGGCAGGTCCCTGGGGCCACCCAGGTCCCAGGAGGGGATGAGGTGAGGGGAAGCTCCACGCTTTACTTCTCCCAGCTGATTTCCACCCCACAGTGGGGGACCTGGAGCGGTTCTTGTCCCCAGTGCAGTACCTCCTGGGGCACAACAGTCCCCAGCTGCCATCTACCTGGGAATTAGCATGTTTCCTGAGGATTAGCCTGATTGTCTAATTAAGTTATATTGCCTCTCCTCCTGCTCCGCATCCACTGTGTGATTGTTGTATTTGTAAAATAACTTCAGTCTCTGGTATTTAAAGGCATTCAAGAGGCTTGTTTTGCTTTTACATCCATTCCTTTTCCAAGCAGTCCTTGCGGACACAAACCTCCCGAGAGCCAGGGCTGGGGCTGTGGCCCTGGGGCTGTCACCTCCCTCCCTGCCCAGGTACCAGCATCTGACCCTGTCTTATCCCTCTGCTCGCCTCACCTGGCTGGCTTCAGAGAGAGGAGCACAAAGGGGATGCTCCTCCAGAGAAGATGCTCTATGAAAATGCCTCGACAGGTGTTTTGGGGTTAGGAAAAATGCAATTTTCTCCTCCAGTGAGTGTTTAACACCTATGTTCGCAGAATCCTCTCCTGCAGGAGGCCACAGCTGGCTTTTATCACATCTTGTCTCTTATCTTATCTGGGAACTGCTCGGTGTTGGGGTTAGGACGGCAGTGTCCAGAGTTAAATGGGAGTTTAAATATGCGTCCTGGTGAAGATGGAGTGCTTGCTTTTTACTCTTGGCTGAGGACCTTTAGTGGTCGTGGCGACGTTCAGCTGGCAGCCTGGCAAAGCTGCCACTGTCACCCAGGCTGAATTGCTGCTGCTAATGATCTGTTATTGATTTTTGGCTTTTTTTTTTTTAAAGTCATGTGAGATTTTTTTCTCTAAGCAGAATGAGAAAATCTGACCCCCCAGAGGATTCTTCTCAAAAAAAAAAAAAAAAAAAAAAAAAAGCAGAAAAATTAAACCCATGAGCACATGAGCAAACCATAAATAATGGGGAGAGCTATCTGAGAGGGCTTTGATGTTAAAATGCACCAGATATTTGTGTTCTTTGCCTTGCAATTTTCCTGTGCTCCCTTTGCTAGCCTCTGCTGGGCAGGATTTCAGCACTGTGCATGGCTGGAGCAGGTGGTTGGGTTTGCTGGGGGCGTGCTCGTGTTGGAGCCTTCTGGGACAGGCCAGTCCAGTAGGGCAGTACCTACGTTTTGATGAATTCCCAAAATACGTGTGTGTGTGCACGTGGCTGTGCTGGACTTGGGTGTCAGGATGGGCGGAGGCAGGGTTTTGTGAGTGCCCACCTGGTGGCTGTAACTCTGGCTTCCTGTGGAGCTAAAGGATTTCAGAGAAGGAACGAGTGTGTGCATGTGTGCGTGTGTCCACACACGTGGATGGGCTCTGCACAGCCCGTCTGAGTGCAACCTCTGCATTGAGAGCCAATTCCAAGCTGTATTGGTGCTGTTCTGCTCCTCTGAGTTGGTTCCACAACTAAAAAGATGATGGCATTCAAAAGAAATAATTTATAAACAGCAGGTATTTCATAAACTATGATAAAAAAGCAAAAACAAAAAAACACAAGCAGAACACCAGCCTGCCCAGCATGTGCATGTGCCTCGACTTGCAAAAAGGTATCTAGACAGAACAGCTGCTGAGCGAGCCAGGGGAGGTCGGCTCGGGACCAGCAGGGAGATGCTCACACGGTGCCAAATGCCTAATGAGAAACTTCCAAGTGATACAAAGAGGGCAGCTGAGGGAAATTAAACTCGTCCTTTTATTATTATTATTATTATTATTATTATTTAATAAGCAGTGGGGCAGTGGGAGGGGGGGATGATACGGAGTGGGGAGGTGCACAGTGAGGAATGCGAAGGATGAGGGAAACGAGCAAAGACCTTAATTTTCACTCCCCCTCTATGCATGCCCCGGGCCCGTTGTGGTTTTGTACTGCAGGCTGCGCATTTACAGGTGCTTTATTTGAACTTGCTGCTTGCAGTTTCTTAGAAAGACAAAGGATCCCCACAAACCTGCTGCTGTCGTGCCCAGGTTCAGGGCTGCGAGCTCACGTTTGTATTCAGCACCGCTCCTGGGCTCCTGTTTTTATGGCTGAAGTGCTGATCGGAGGCTCTCCTCGGAGAGGTGCTGTGCATCAGAGCTCTGTCAGGCAGGATTGGGGCTGTTGCTGTTACCTGCTGCTGCTTAGGATTCAAGCTTGGGCCTACATGGAAACGTGTTTCTCCTCTTTTAAGGAAAACAGATTCCCAGCCTGAAGATATCTGTCATACCTCTGTCTGCATGGGCACGGAAGGAATCCCTGCCTGCCTGCGATGCCCATGTGCGGGTTGCATTTTGCAGAGCTGCTGCAGGACCTGGAGCAGCCTCCCACGTTGATGGATTTATTCATTTATCTATGCCTGTGGTTTTGTCTAATTGCTTTCTGAATTTCCGGATATCCATTTGTTAGCCTCAGCCAAGGAAAGGTTAATGAATTAGAGCCTTTAAAAGCACCCAAAGGCCTTTAAAATAAAGTATTCTCTAATATTCCCTGGCTATCATCAAGAGCAGGGTTGCTTCGAGCCTGGTCCATGAGAGTGTTGGGCTGCCAGCCCTGTCCCCTGCTGACCCCTTCCTGACCAGAGAAGCGGGGCTGGCTTCTCTGGATCTGCCCAAACCCTGCCATTCCCATGAAAGGGATTTTGTTCTGTCTGGAGCATTTTGTTTCCTTTTATTTAGTTATTTTCTGTCAGATGAGAGGTTGGACTTTTTTTTTTTTTTTTTCTTTTCCACATATGCAGCCTGTAATATACAAGCTGCATATTATGGAAGAGTTTCACAGGGCCCAGAAAGTGAAGGGGAGAAGAAATCCAGAGTAACGAAGCTTGGCAAGGGTGGGAGTGCTGAGCAGGAAGGCAAGCCCACTGGAGGAGAGGGCTCCCGAGGGGATGGATGCTTTCAGCGACATGGTGTCTAACACCAGAGGGGACAACTTACACAGGGAGCTCACGGGTAAGCAGTCAGCTCCCAGACCTGGAGGTTTGGGGTGTAACTGGGATGTTCTCCCGGAGCCCCCCAAGATGGAGGTACCCTGGCTCCAGGGAGGAGGTATGGGCACAGAGCCCTCCTGGTCTGTACAGCTGCAGGAACCTTAAATGCGTGTGCACATTTAAATCACCTTTAAATGCGCTCTGTAGCAAGGGCCATGGGTTGGGTGAGGTTCACGTTGCACAGCTTGTGCTCGGCTCTCTCAGCCTGGGCAGACAGCAGCAATACCCCAGCACCACAGCGAATGGGCACAAGCCCTCAGGACCACGACGATGATGTCTCCTGGAGCCCCGTGTGCCTCTCCAGGCTCTGCTTACCCTGAGCAGCCTCACCTGGGCCTGCTGCCACCCACCCACCTCCAGCCCTTGGCCTTGGGGCTGTATTTAAGCTCCCAGCTCTGCTCCTTGCCCTGGCCAGGTTGTGCTTGGTTGTGCTTTGTGGTTGCCTTTGGAGCTGCCTCATTGTGAGGGATGTTCCTGGGGACTGTCACCATCCCAGAACCAGCCCTGCTTAGCTGCTGCCTTCCGGTAGCTGCTCCTTGGTGTTTTATCCCCAGGTAGGTCAGGCCGGCTTTTGTAACATCTGATTTTTGTTTGATGCCTTTTAATGGAGTGAGTGCTTGGGGTGCCATGCAGCCCCTGCTCCCTGGAAGCAGGAAGCTTCCCAGGCAGGGAAACGCTTTGGCTCAGGTGTCTTCCCCTTATTTTCCTGCTGCTGTTCCCAGCCTCTGAGGATGAAGGGGTTAGCTGCTCATCCTCATTCAATGCTAAAAATCCTAAACCAGGAGCTGATTTTCAGGGCTCAGAGAGAGATTGTGCCTCCTGACTCCAGACTCTGCTGGCAGAGTTTTAAAGCACCAGAGGCCGCTGGGATCCACTCAGCAACCTGGCTGCTGCTGGGGCTGGGGCACACCATGGGGAAAGAGCTGAAGAAGCACAGAATGTGACAACAGAGATGAGGAACAGAGGTAAGGATTGCTGGAAGCAGCTGGAGGAGAATTGCAAAGAGGTGACAAGAAGCCAGCGCTCGGCAGCTGCTCTGTGCACCCAGTAGCCCAGCACGCTGCGTGAGGTGCTGCGTGTGTCTGGCCTGGTTTCTTTAAATAAGCATTGTAATAATATGGGGGGACACTGCTCTGCAACACATGGTTAGACCTTCAGGTGGGATGCTGGTGTTCTAGCTGGGGTGTTGAGGTGCTGTTCGGGGAAACCTGCTGTGGTTTTCATGGCTGCACCAAGGCGCTGACCACAGCCCGTGACCAGCCCTGAGAGTGGCCGCAGCGGCTGTGCTCAGCGGCAGGCAACCCCTCTCCTGGGACACAACAGGCTTGGAGACCCCCATTCCTCTAGAGGAGCCCAGGGGTCTTGAAGACCAAGAGCTGGGGATAACAGCCAGGTGCCTGAAACCACAGGGGATGGTTATGTGTCCCAGTAGCACAGCCGCCATGAGAGGCAGGCCGGGTGCTGTGCTGCAGTACAAGTGTGGGATCACTGTAGGCTTTATTGCGCCTCCGTGCCCCCTTGCAGGCTGCTGTCCTCCTCCTGAGCTCTGCCACCAGCTGCAAAACCACCTGCAGGGGTTGAGGGGAGCCAGTGATGAGTTAACCACAGCTCCTGGGCCTCTGCCCAGCAGCGGCTCTACCCAGCAGCACAGCTCTGTAATTCTTCCCCTGCAAAGTACTGCTTTTTCACCATGTTATCTCTGGTTTCTGTGGCCGAATGCTCACAGGCTTTACTTCTCAGAGCATGGTCAAAGAGGTGATCCTCCTGTTTCTGCTCTCTCTTGCTAAGGTGACAATTTTCTTCTGTAGGAAGAATACAGGTTCTGCTGCCAGGGATTTACTGGGAAACTGAGCTGTGGGTTGGCCTCCAAGAGCTGGGCAGGCACCATAAAATTCCTCCTTCACCTAAATCCCCATCTGATTCCTGCGAAATGCATCCAGAAGCTCGCCAAGCTTGCCTTACACTGCTTTCCATGCTGCGAGAGGTGTTTCATCGCACAGAGCTCTTGATGCCCACGGCCTGGATGGGGATGCTGTGATGCCACCGGGGCTGAGGGGTGGCTTACCCTGTGACTTGAGAGATTCATCCTCTGCCAGCTTTGGAAGTCCCATGCCACCAAGAAATAATGAGAGATACCATCTCTGTCCCTGGTGCAGGCAGGGGGTTGAGGATTGTTCCTGCCCCAGCTGAGCCTGGAAGGAAGCAGGGCCCCCACCCAAACCCAGCTGTTCACTCCAAACCTGCCCCTGGGATGTGTTGATTCACTCCTGAAGCTGTTTTGCCCCAATTCTTTCTGGGGCCTGGGCTTTGAGCTGGAGCCCTTACTGATGTAAGGGCCGCATTCTCTCCAGTACACCCCCACGGCTTGCTGCTGCCTTACCCAGGGCTTGGAGAGCACCCTTAAAATAGAAGGTAAAAGAGAGAAGGTGCAAAACCTCTTTAAACCACTTCTGCTTAGCTTGATCTATTTTTAGACACAATTTGATAAATGAATGTAGGTCAAAATGTGGGGGTGTTTGCATTTTTCTTGGTTTGCACAAAATTCAAGAGACGTGGAAGAGCTCAGGAAAGGATGAGATGCGCAGCAAGCAGTTTGCTTCTGCCTGAAGAGCAGGTTCCTAACGTGGCAGGCAGGGATGTGTCAACTTGTATTTCCTTGGAAAATTTTCCCTTGTACACTTGTGTAAAGTGTTACCCAAACCACAGGTTTCCACCTCATTTATGGAGATGGTACAGTGATGCAAAGGTAACTTTTGAGCAGGATTTGGGTCTGGTGCAGACCTGCATTGCCTGTGGCCAGCAGCCCATTGTCTGACTTGGCTCCAAAAAGCAGACCAAGCCGCATGTACCAGGGTGGCAACCCCAAAAAGGGAGATGAGGGTGGGATGTGGCCCTCAGCCACAGAGAGCTGCAGAAACCTCTCCTCGAGCCACCCCCTTCCAGCAGGACCAGGTGTTACTTTGCACCAGCAATAGCTTAACTTGCAGAGTTAAAAATGAAGTTTCAACATTGACCTGCAAGCAGCCAGTCTGTCCCTCTGCCGCCCTGGGGTATGCATTTCAGTAAGATAAGGCAACCTAGAAGACCGAGTGCTCCTGCAAGGTTTGTGCCAGGCTGGTTCCCCACGCTGCTGCAGGAGTGTGCCCAGGTGGGGCTGGGACCCTCGGTCCTCTCCCACAGGGCTGTGATGCTGCTGGAGGGACCTCAGCTAGTCCAGCTTGTGTCTGCTCAGCTATTCATGCAATTAACCATCTGGTGTCTATGGTGAGAGATCATGGGCTGAGTAGCTCTTGACAGGGGGATGGTCTTTAGCAGACCAGGGGGCTTTGTGTTCTCCTGGCTCTCCCCTGGGGGTGCAGGGCTTGGGTGGACGTGGCTCCTGGCTGCGGAGCCAGGCTGGGAGGGGGCTCAGTCCAAGCAACTCTCCAATGGCTAAGGAAGAACAGCAGCCTTCCCAGCACGCAGAACTGTTACGTTCCTTATTATACCTGTTAGAAGTTATAATTTAACCTGTACTTAAAGGGAAAAAAAAATATCTCCATAGAATGGAGCTAGACTTGATCTCTTTTTTTCAACGTGTTATTACGTGGGGTATAGTGCTGTTTGCTGCAGTGTTTGAAACACCCAGCAGAGCCCAAAATGTGCCGAGGAGCTTTCCTGGGGCAGGGAGGCACTGGAGCCTCACGGGGGGCACTGCAGGCGGCTGGATGGGGGTGCGGTCCTCTTCCTCTGTGGAGTGCCAAAGGAGGGCCTCGGTGTGCACCAGGCTGGTGAGGGGGCTGCTGAATGCATGTGGGCATTTCCACCTGGTGGACACACATATAAAACTATCTGATTTATTCCTCTGCCACGTGTTTCTGTTCCCCAGCGAAGTGTCTGAGGGTTGAGTTTATGCTGAGGGGCAAGAAGTGGTAGAGGGAGCAGGAAGGTGAATTGCTTTGAAATGGACATGAGCTTGATCTAGCCTCAGCTGGGTATAGAGGAGGTTTTTCACCAGGTTTTCTTGGTCTTGGGGTCCTCTGGAGAGAAGGAAGAACAGCGGTATTGTGAGGAAGAGCAGCTGTGTGAGGGACACCTGTGCCTCTTGGTCAAGAGGAGACCTGAGGTTGGGGGTTTCCCTGAGAGGGCAGGGAACTGCCACATGCTGCTGCGTGGGAACGAGCCCTGAGTGCTGTGTCCTGGAGTGATGCTCAGAGCTGTGTCCCTGAGCAGCCCTCATCCCTTCGCCCCATCCTGCAAAGAAACACCTGATGAAATACCTCCTTTTAGCACTCCATCGCCTTCAGGATGCTCGCTCATTCCTCTGCTAGCTTCCAGGCGTATGCAAATGTAATTAATGTGTTCTAAATTAATCCTGAGCACACACGGGAATGACACCACCTTCTCCCAGTTCTCCCCAGTCCCCTTGCACATAATGACGGTGTGCAGTAGCAGGGCTGCAGGCAGGAGCGCTGACACCCAGCTGTGCCATCAGCAGGCGTGCTCGCAGCTCCCCGCGAGGCAGGGCAGTCGCTGCTCTGGCTTGTCGGTGGTGGCTGGGACCTGCAGGAGTCCTCCCGCCTGGCCCAGGCTCCAGCAAATGTCACCGCCGTGTGTCTGAGGAGCTGCGTGTCCCTTAGCACCTTCCCTGCTGGGGTTTCTCAGCTGGTGAGGAGCCATCAAAGAGCTGAATGCCCCAGTCCAATGCACTCTGGCTGAGGATGCATGCCAGGAAACCAAAGGACATATATTTTTTTTAAGAAAACGAAGACCATTTGATGGGGACTGATGCAGTCCTTTCCCAGCCAGCTCATGGCCACCTTTGCTGGCCGGTGCAGTGCCCAGGCGGTCACTGCAGGTGTGTTCAACCTGGCCTGAACCTCCCCTCCCAGGTCAGTCCTGCTGCCTTGTGGTCCCTGGCCGTGGGGCCTCTTGTCCCCGCTCTCAGAGTTGTGTCCCGAGCTGCCTGGTGGCTCTGGGACTGGGGAAGCACTGGGAAAGGCAGCAGCCACGTGAAGCTGGGTGGGAGGATTCAAGAGCAGCAGACTTTTTCTGCTTTGTCTCATTTGTCTGTGGCCACTTAAAAATATTTATGTATTGGGGGAAATATGTCAAACTGTTGTTGGGTGTGCATGCTTAATTATGCATTAACCTGCAACAACGACTTTCTATCTAGGAGCATGAAAGCAGCTGGGGCAGGGAGGAGATGTGTGGCTGTAAGGGTGCAGGCTGGCACCGTGGGGACACGATGCCACACGGGGCGGCTGCCGGGGGACAGCCACCTCCTGCTCCCGCGTGGCTGGGTGAAAGCCCTGCCCTCCATGCATGCAGCAGCCTGCTGCTGGGTTGCACAGACCTGGCTGCACAGCACAAGCGAGAGCCGGGGGCTTCCTTGCTAATCCCCCCTTTGAACACTCCCTCTTGCTCCCTCACAATGTGTTTTTTCCCTTGAAGGAGCAAATACAGATGGCTCAGCCTGCGTGCAGCGTGGTCTCAGTGCAGCCTTCCATGGTTTTCTATAGATGCTCATACAACAAAAGCCTCTGTTGCTCATGGATGCTCTGTGCAGGTGTTTGCAGGCCACTTGGTGGCCACCGATGGCTAGTGAAGGGCTTAGAGGTGCCACCAGCGATGGCACGTGCCTGTCTGGTGGCAGGAGGTACTGCCTTGATATCTCTCTTAGACTCAGCTAAAGCAAGATTAATGGAAAATCAGTGTGTGTGCTGTAAATTCCATGTAAGTTAATACATACAATATTTTAAAAGTACCAAATAATAGAAAAGCAAGTCGGGTAAGAAGACAGTAATTGATGGATTGCTTTTGAGTTTTGTAGAGAGAATAATTGTGTGTGTGACTCTGAGATGAGGCACTTAACAAGCTGACATCATGTTCTGCAACTCTTCCATCCATTTAGTCATGAAAATCACTGTTTTCGGTGTACCTGGAAAGCTGCACCAGAGAACAGTGCAGCACATTCATTATCGAGCCTTGGAGGTGCTGCTGTACACGAGAAGGCTGCGCACGGGGCTTGTACAATGCTAACCCTGTGGTTTTTGGAGGCAGGTGCTTTGTCAAGTCCTCGGGTGCTGGCTCTCTCCCACTGCTACCAGGTGGTAGGACTTGCTTCTCTTAGTGCTAGGAGATCGTACTGCCCTGGGCATCGCTTTCCTGATAAAAGCGTGATGAAGAATGGTGCTCTCGCTGCTAAATTCATGAAGTCTCATGGCATCTGATGCTCTCTATGCTTATCGCGTTGAGCGTAGCCTACCAGGGAGTGCCTGCCCGTCCCAGCAGAGCCCTGCTGCGGGGTGAGGAGCACGATGCATCCCTTGTGCTGGGCTGTCTACGGGGAGGACAAACACCTCTGACCCTAACAGCCGGCAGTCTGGGTGAGCAACTGGGCGCCGTGCTGGTGGTGTGGGCTGCTTTTATTGCCTGTGGGCTCAGGACCGAGCTGTCCTGAGCCAGGCAGCGATGCTCCCTGCAGGGATGGTGGTGTTGTGCTGAGTGCTTTGACACCCAGACAGGGGAAGTGGGTGGCAGGGAGACTTCTATTTTATTTATTTAATTTCCCCCCCCTCCCCAGCTGTCCTAGTGATAGGGTGGTATTTACCAGCACAGGAGGACTTTGGACCTGCTGACACTCACATCCTCAGCCTCGCTGAAGGAAGCATGGGCATAAGTGCAGGCTCGCTGCGTAATGAATTCTTAAATTTCAGGAAGAAGTTCCCCCTGGAGGCCCAATTTAGTCTCTAGGAGTTCGTGTACAAAATACTGTACTCTGTGATGGTTGGCAAATAAAGAGCTGTGACAGCTTGCGGAGCAAGGAGGTCTACCAAGAGAAGACGCAGTATTCAATTTTCCCAACTTAAATGAGTTGCCAGACCTCCTGGGCAAGGATCTCATTAACTGGAGCCACACGAGCACTCCTCAGAAGGCAGGGCCACGTCCTGCTGACCCAGCCTGAGATGGGCGGCGGGGTGAGGTCCCACCAGCACCCTGCCCGTGGCAGAGGAGGGCTGGATGGTGGGAGTCCTCCGAGCTGCCCTTCAGCCTGGGCCTGGCTCCGTGAGAGCTGCTGGGACTTAGAAGTGCCAGCATATCGGGCCCTTGTAAGCGAGTGCTGGCAGGTGTGGATGCTCAAAGGCTTCTCAGAGGTGTGGGAGCCAGGGCAGGGCCTGGTCCATGTCTCTACACAGGAGCCGGCTAGTTTGCATCCATGGAGCAGGAGTGTGGGATGAAGACCTGCTGAAAATTGTTCTCCAAGGAGCTGCTTCTAGAAAAAAATCAGGGCACTGAGAATTTCAGACACAAGAGCAGCTACTGCATAGACACTGCTGCTCCTGGAAAGGCTTGGCTCTTCGCTTAAGATTGATTACCCCACCTCAGCAAGTGTTATTAAACACAAAAATACGAGGATGCGAGGGAATAAACTCTCGTGTAAGGAAGCCAAAAATTTATGCTTGAGCTTTTCCAGCCAGCCTCTGTATTTGTTTTACTGCTTGCTTGAGAAGCTTGATTGTGGCCCGGGAGAGAGGGGCAGGAGGCAGAGGGTGGGGAAGGAAGCTGTCACCGACGTGACAAGGCACGGTGCTTCGGTGGGGTGCGATGCCTCCAGGCTGCCCTGGCAGCAGCGTGGGGGTGAGGGATGGCAGCAGCAGCCCTCCTAGGACACGTGGGGCAGAGGGTGAGGATCTAGGGCTGGGAATGTGCGTGCAGGGACACACATGCCTTGTTACCTGGGTGCTCTGCTGTTCCAAAAAAAAAACCAACCACCACCAAAAAAAAAACAACCAACCCTTAGAGAACAAGTATTAGCAATTCTTAGTGGAGAAGAAGATCTTTTTTTTTTTTTTTTTTTTTTTTAAGTAGAGAATTTGAACTTCATTGTAATACAGCAGGTAATGGGGTCTGAGTTACAGACGTCCCCTGGATGTGGGAATTACCTTACTGCCTTAAAATCATCTCAGTTCTTCCTACAGCTGTAGGGGAAGGCGGTGCTGTGCTCTTCCCATCACAAAACAATCCCTCATGGCAGGAAGAAATGCTTTAAAGTAGCCGGGTCTGTGTGGGGAGCCGGCAGGAAGGGGCAGCCCCTGGGCAGAGCTGCTCCTGCAGGGCTGAGCGGGATGGAGCAGCGAGAGGTGGCTGGTCCTGGCCAGGGGCTGGGGGCCGCAAGGATGTGGCCCCATGGGGACACATCTTGGGGCTGTGTCCCCCATTGCCAGAGCTGGGCTCTCTGTTTTCCCTTTGCCTTCCTCTGCGTCAAGAGGAAATCTCTTTGGTGCAGCTTTGATGGGCTAGAACATCGTCTTGGAAGTAATATAGCCAGCCTAACTGATACCGGGGAGGGGAAATAATAATAATAAAAAAGGCCAAAAACAAATGCTCAAGATAAGACTTTCTGCTGCTGTTTGTCTGCACAGCAGCTGCGTTTTGTTCTGCATCCTCCTGTTTCCCACCTCCTTCATCCAACAGTAATTTTCCTGGGGTTAAAAAGGTGGTTGTTCCTGCTCTATACAAATGTACTTCTGTCTTTCAGACTTTCACTCTTTTTAAAAATATATGTAATGGAAAAAGCACACGGAGTAATTTATTGCAGCTGTTTCCGTCCTGTCACCAGGGAGATGCTGTGAGAAGAGCAAGCGTGGAGCCGCGGGGAGGTGGGAAGGCTGGGGGAGAAAGGGAGAGGGAAGGGGTGGGTAAAGGGGCCCAAACCCCCCACACCTGTGTGCGTGTCCACACGTGTATCTGGGGCTTGTCTGTGCATGGATCCACGTATACACGCGTGCCGTGTTGCATAACAAATATCTAAGCGTGACAGACCATCTCAGAGCGTGGTTATTATCACTATTATTGGCAAGAACTTTTTCTTCCTTTGATGCCTCTATAGCAAAGCGGGGAAAAAAATCTATATTATTGTTTCATGCCGTGTTGTACAAGATGCCAGTACCCAGGTTAATGAAAAACAGGCGTGAATTTGGATAGATATATAAAGGTCCCTTGGGTGTTCAGTCATAAATCTTTGTAGCTGGCAGGCAGAGCAGACATAAATAGGCCTGATATAACCAGCTGTTTTACATACAAATGAACGCTTGCCTTTTATTTAGCTGACAATATTATTATTTTGAATTTGGGAAGAATATTAAGTAAATTCTGTTACGCCGTCTCCATTAGGAGTGATCCTTGATCTCCAGTCTGACTGTGGTGTTGCCTCTGGGCTCCGTGTAAGGTTGTACTGGGCAAGGGGGTGTGCCACGTGTGTGTTATCCCTGGCAGCAGCAGGGAGCTTTTAAATACAAATACATCCTCCCTCAACGCCAGGAGCGTGGTGTTGGTGGATGCTGGCACCCCGGTCTGCTTTTGGAGCCCCAGCCCTGCTCGTCCTGCTGTGGGACTTCCCTGCGGTGCCACCCTGTTCCTTGTAGCTGCTGGGAGGTCCAGAAACAGAAGAAAACCAGGTGTTTTCCTCATTGTCCCCTGACCGCGAAGCTAGGAAAATAATAACAATAATAATAAAGCACTTACTGTGCTTCGCTGCGCGTGGACGCTCTGAATGTGTTTTACAGCAAAGGGTAAGCAAAGTGACAAGGCTTATTTAGCACGGCCTATTGTATGAAACAGTAGCAATTACCCAGACAAGGGGGAAAGTTTTTGTTTACTGGCTTTATGTGGGTTGTTTTCTGAGCCATTTATGTATCTTTACGTAAGTGGTATTGAAATGACTCTAAACGCTTATTTTTATTTATTTTTTTGGTAGCTCAGTGACCACTGCTTACCGGGCTTCTGTAATTGCAGGGCACAGCATCTCTGGGTGCTTTTCTGGGAGCTGGGGCTGGTCATTGCTCAGCTTATTGTTTTAATGATGTTAGGTCACTCTTAGCACAGTTTGGCATTTCTGAAGCTATCTAATAGGGTCCATGGTCTAATATCATCTCTGAATGACTGAATGCATGGTTTCCTCTCTGTTCTAGTCTTCATGCCCACAAAATCCATAGCAGGTAGAAAAGTTTAATTATCTTTGCAAATAGTAAGAAGGAAAACTTGAGTGATGTGGTCAGGGTTGCACAGAGGATCTGGGGCAAACCAAGGAGCCGAGCCCCGTTCCCCCGATACATGGGTCATCCTCCACCTACAGCAGTTTGTGCAATTTCATTTTCCCATCGAGCTGTCTCTGCCGGGATACCACAGTACCCAAAAGAACCTGTGCAAGGGACTGAGCAACCCAAGGAAAACTTTAAGAATATTGCTGTGTGCTGAGGGCGCTGCCGTGTAGAAAGGATTTGGTTCATCCTGACTTGCTACTGCTCTGTTGGATAAAATAAAGGAAGCTGGGCTGCCTGAGACTCCCCGAATCCTCTCTTTTTGCCCCAGCAGCGCCTGCTGCAGTGAGCTGACTTTCTTTTCCTCTTGCCCAGCTGATGCTGGGAGGTGGATGTTGTGCAGGAGATGCCCTCCCTGGTGCCTTTTTTCTCTCTACATATTTTTTCAGCACTGCCTTCCCTCCCCAAGCATAGTTCAGGCTATTTCTCACCTCTTCAGGTGCACAAAGCAAAACCCAGCGTAGTTACTTTGCTATGGGACCTTGGGGTTATTTTTTGCTCTTGGCTCACCTGAGCCATAGAGATGTAGCTATTGAAATCTATATGAAGGGGAGCTTAATTTTAAAACAAAGACTTCAAACAGTCAGAGCCAGATAGCTTAGGGGATTGTACTTTCAAAGGGGGAGGGGAGGGGGGGAAGGCATTTGAAATCAGATCTCCTTGATTCTATATTAATCTGGAAAATTATGATAAAAAAATAATTCTGGAGAACTGCAGTATTCTGTCAGAGCTGAGGAGTTCAGAAGTGGAGAGTGCTCCTGAATCTAAAAGCCCTGCTACTTCTAATTTTTATTGGCGTTTTTGTCTTTTCAGACAGCACCAACCCAGAGGCAGGAGGTGGGCTGGGGGCTCGGCCATCGCACCCCTGCGTGAGCAGCTTTGTGCTGGGGCTGAGCCCTCTGCTAAGAAATGCTGGGAGCTTTCCTTTCCTATTGCGTGGGTCTGGGGATGTGTCACCTACCGGTGGGGCTTTAAACCAACTGTGGGGCTCGGCCTCGGGGGGGTTGTCTGGTTTGGCTGTGCTTCATTGGTGCAAGGGGAATACAAGCTGGTGATAAAAGGGCTGGCAGGAGGAGAGCATGGGGGGGGGGGGGAAAAAGGCTTCATATGGGTATGCCTCGCCTTGAACTAGTAGTAAAGTATAAATAAAGTAATGAATCAACCCTTCCTTCACCTCTGGCTGGATGCTCTTCCCACCTCTGTGCAGAAAGTTTGCAGAGCAGCTTTGCTGAGCGTTGGTGGTCCCAGCCAATGCTCTGTGTGTCCCTTGTGCAGTTTGGCAGCCGTCAACAAGGAAAACCCAACGGTGGGCAGCATCGGCTCTGTGGCGCGTTCGCTAATGTGCGAAGTGATTATTTACATGGCTCGTGTTTGCGGCTCCGAAGGCAGAGGGAAGAGCCCCGGGAGCCGTGCAGAAGCAGCAGGCAGCTTGCGGCGGGGCTGCAGGAGCCTTGGTGCTGTGCTGGGCAGTGCCCCCGAGGCCAGCACCACCTTCCTGGCACCGCCGCTTATTCCTCCTTTATTTGCACTTAATGTGCTACGGCTGAATAGAGATGCAAGTCTGCGTAATGAGCACAACTGCAATCTGTTTGTACAGCAAACAGGAGGGATATTTTTTCCCTCTTGTATCGTGCCCCATGGTCTCATTGCACGGGGTGCTCAGGGACTCGGCTTTGCGGCTCCGCATCTTCTGCGGGTGCTTTTCTGTGTCTGTCGGCACTCTGGTGTGGTTTCAGCCCTGGGTTTCTTGCAGATTTCCCACAGTAAATTTCCTTTGGTGCCCAGAGTCCCGCCCCTGGGCATGCAGGGGGGAACTCTGAGCATTGCTGGTGTGGAGCAGGCGGTAATGAAGGCATTGGGATCTGGGCAAGGGCTGCTGTTGACCCTTCTGTACCCCAGCAGAGCTCATCGCTGCGGGAGCAGGGCCAGGATGGTTTCTGGGCGCTGTGTGAGTTCCCTGCGGTGCCCCCCTGGAGGAGGAGGCAGACGGGGCTGTCTGTGCCAGGGGAGTTAAATGCTGCTCTTGTGCACGTCGCTGTGAGCATGTGGGGAAGTGGTGAAGGAGCTGCAGCAGTCAGAGCCCACAAAGGGCTGCTGCAGAAGCCTGTAGCTGAACGGGAGCTGCTGTCCTCAACAGTGGGTCAAACACACGGCTGGCTGATGGGGGGTGTCCCCAAAGGGAGCAGCAATCAAAGCCTTTATCTGAGACTTAGAGGCAAGGGGAATCTCTGCCCTGCCCAGAAATAGTGAGAACTTCTGCAAGCTTCAGGAAGATCAGCAGGGCTTGTGCCATGCTGGGTGTCCGCACAGCCTGCAGCAGGGTGGGGTCTGGGTACAGCTCATCTTCTGCCAAAGGGCCACGACTTGGTCATCTCTGGCCGTGCTGCTGTTGGTTTGGCTGGGATTGTCATCCTTGCTCCAGAAGTGATGGGTGTGGATGAGTTCAGAAGTTAGAAAATGCACAATTCATTATTTAGTTTTGGGGGGGAGGGTGGAAGAAGCCATATTTACTTGTGTGCTTTTCTCCGGCAGCAGCTTTTTTTTTTTTTTTTTTTTTCACTGAAGATGGGCACCTGAGCAAACTCCCTTGGGAATACCTGCTGGGGACTGCCTGCACTGTTTGTCCTTTTCCCAGCCAGCCCCGGCCCTCCTCTCATCTTGGAGAGGCAGATGGAGACCCGTCCTGCACCTACCAGGCTGTGATAGATGTTACTAATCCTCTGTCCTGCATCTTTCAGTGTAACCCTCATAAAACGAACAAGAAACCTGCTGTTCTTCCAACAGGGCAGGGGGGTCTCTTGGCTTTGTTTCTCTGTCCTGATGTTTTCTCCATCCCCCCTCCATTTCTTTACAGAATGCACTGGTAAATGCTTGAGATGGAAAAAAACAAACAACAAGCAAAAAACCCAGCTCACCCACCGGGAGCACTGGAACGCCCCCTTATTGACATCTGCTCAAGACTGGTGGTCTCCAAGGCTGGGGGCAGAAGGTCAGTTCTCCTTTTGATTCATTAAAATTGGGAGAGCATCTTTTACGATAAATCCCTTCTCTTGTTGCTCACTTGTTCATTGCTTTGCAAGAGATATTATTTCCATCTCAAGGAGGTCTTGGATTCCTCCTACTTCTTTCTACGGTCTGGTTGAGCCTCCAGGGAAACGAGGGGCTCCTCCACGACCCCTGTCCTCCTCATAAATTGATTTGGGTGATCTCTCCCGCTTCCTGTGTTGCGGTGGTGCCTTTCACAAGGGAGTTCAGTGCCCTGGTGAGAGGAGGACAATGCTTGGTGTGTTTTGGTGGTACTGGAGCTTCCCCAGGTGTGCACCAAGCCAAAGGGTCACTTGTGCCCCAGTGGGCTCGGGCTGAGTTAAGCAGGAGGGGAGGGAACACTGAAGTCACCAGAAATTAATTTTTATATCTCAACCTACCTGGTCCCCAAGCTAGGTGACTTTGGATGTTGTCCCAGGCTGCTCAGGACCTGGCATGTAGGTTCTGCCCGAGCTCCCTCCCAGCCCTGTTTTTGTGGGTGTTACTTGAAAGGGCACTATAAATTAAGCAGTTACTCATGTCCAAACCAATTTGCTCTCCTGTCCATTTAATTTTCTCTTCAGAGACGATCAGCATTGATCTCTGAGGTCACCCTTCACTCCCCCAGTGCTGTGCACATGCACGTGCCTCCAGTGACTTCTGGAACAGGGTCTGAAGGAAGACTTCTTCCTTCACAAAAGCTTGGCTGCTTTTCTTCTTCTTTTTGGAACAAATTATTTTTCTGGTAGATCTCAATGACCTGTCAAAAAAGTTTCAGACTTTAATACCGTTGCTTACAGGCAGCGACAGGCTGGTGCAATAATGAGAGCAGAGTGCAGAGCAGGGCTTGCTGCCTGCCTTGGCTGCCCGTTGGTTTCCACCATTCTGCAAATTCAGATTCTGGCAGGCGGCTCAGCTGGCTGGAGGCCTCTTAAGAAAAATCTGGGGTTTTGCAAAAAAGCATTAGCAATTTGGCGTTGTTCCTCCTGGTCCAGTGTTGTAACGATGCATCAGCGAAGTGTTTTGTTCTGTGTTTGTTTGTATGAGGAAAGCAAAGCTCCTGCTCCTTGTGGTGTGAGAGATGCTGGGGCTGTTTGCAGCAGTGGTGGCACAGGGCTGGGCACATTTTTCCTCCCCTGCTCCAGCAACGGGCAAGCACCTGGCGGTGCTGCAGCAATAAAAATGAAGCCTCACCAACCTCCATGTCAAACAGGGAAAGGCACAACAAGGCTTTTGGTCGCCTTTAAAGCACAAAGCGTGGGGTTGTCACCCTGCATGAAGGCTTGCTGCTGCCTGTGCAGGGCAGAGAGGTCGGGGGCTTCCTGGTGCTCGGTGTCCACCCACCCTCATCTCCCATCCTTGGGGGGATGCAGGAGAAACGTGGGGTGGGGGGATGAAGGTGGTGCTCTGCAAAGCATTGCACTGCACAGAGGGAAGAAAGTTAAATTTAAAATTAATTTAACTTTAGTTATTAAAGTTTAAAGTTATTTAGTTATTAAAGTTTAATTTTTTTTCGTATATTAAAGTTTCAGGTGCTTTTGCACCTTTGCCATCCCTCTTGGCCTGGGTGCAGCTGCCGTGGCTGGTACAGCGGGCCAGCACCCAAGGCGTCTGGATGTGGGTGTTGGATTCTCTCTTCCTGACAGCCCTGAAGTGTGTTCTGTCTGTAGAGCAACCTTCACAGGAAATGTGGCAGATAACAATAGATTACAATAATCAGATTAAAAAAATCAGTAGAATAAAAAAGTAAAAACAAACAATAACAACAACAACAACAAAAAACCACAAAAACAAAACACAACAAAAACCAAAACAAACCCAAAACACACACACACACATCCCAATACCCCCAAACCAGGATTGTGGTTTTTCTTCCACATTCTCTGAATAAAAACCTGGTTTAAGAAGATTTTAGCTGTTAGCTCCAACGTATTGGTAGTCTTAGCCCCACTTACTGGAAACAATCAGCTCAATTTTACTGACTGCATATAATTATTCTTTTGTATAGTAAATCAGATTTAAATGCAAAGCATGTTTTAATAACAATATTGTTATTACCTAGCACACATGAAGAACCTCTAATAGTTATATGAAATGCTGATTTGTTCATTTGCATTCGGTTCCAGCTTCTGTCGAAATACAGTTTGACACAAGTGGGAAAAATAAAAATAAAAAATCATTTAGTAAATAGTAAAGGCATCAATTCGCATTGATTGTCATGGCAAAAAAAAAAAAGTAAATTCTGACTGTGCATGAATGCAGGTATCTTTCTTGGCTTAAATGCCTACAGGTGCAGCAGGCACTGCTGGTTAAGAATCAGTGAATTGAGTGTAAAGGCAAGATTTAATTGCTGTTCATTTTAACGATTTCCCACCTATGAGAATAAACCTTTCTTCTGAATGGTAACTCAAGAGTGCAAACAGAAAATGGTATTGAGACCAGTGATGCTTGCTGATTTGAAGCACTTTTATTTAAATTAGCCCTCCCTGTCGGGAGGGAATAAAAGCTCTCTTGGTGAGCGGTGCATGCCGAGGGCTCGGGGCAGCTGTGGTGCCTCTGTGGGTCGGCAGGGGAGGGATGAACCTCGGGGAGGATGCTCCTGTCCCCTCCATCCAGGGCTGGAAGTGCCACGTTTTCCCCAGCTCCAGGACAGTAAAGAAGGGTTCCAGCCCTTCTGAGGGCAACCAGTGAGAGACAGCGACTAATCAAAGGGTGCGTGATAGATTGCTGCTAAAGGAGTAAAAACCTGCCCGCACTGATGATGAATGTTGCAGCTGCTTCCACAGTACCTCCCCAGGGCAGCTTGTGCAAACTTTAGGTATGCAAGAGAAATAACTGCACCCAGCAGAGCCAGCCCATGCGGTAATACCCAAAATAAATAAAGATAAAATTAAAATGATAATAATAAAAACAACTGGACCACCTCCACCAAACAAATGAACACACTAAGAAACAAATAGAGATAAGGCAGTGCAGCAGAGTGGAACTGGTCTCTTGCAGCTATTGCCAAGGACGTTGTGCCTAAGTGACCCGGAGGTACCAAGCTGGGAAAGTCCAGCTGGGTTAGAGCATCAGCTGCTCCATCCAGCTTGTCCTCCTCGTGTCCTCCTTCTGCCTGTTACAGTCTTTGTGTTACATTTGGCCAGAAATTTCTACATGTGTGCATAACTGGAAGGAGGAAGGCAGCCTCTGGGGCAGCTCTAGCACTCTCTGTTGGTCGTGTACCCAGTGCTTGGGGACGCTGCCCTCGTCATTTCCCCTTCTGCTCCTGGCTCCCTGCAGCATCAGAGGTTGGTATCTGTGTGCCTTGCTTTCCCAGGTGATGTTTGAAAGAACAAATACCAGCTGGGAAACCTCCTCACTGGACGTCAGAGATGCTTGGGGCAAGGCAGGGATGAGGCTTTGCAATGATGGCTTCGTACCTCCTCCAGGTATAGAACAACTGGGGGAAGACCCTACAGCCCTCTGGAGACTTCTCTTCAGTATCAAGGGTAAAGATGGAAAAGTGTCTGCTTGCCTGTCCTCCCAGCTCCTTTCCTTCCTGCAGCCAAGGAGCTGAGGGCTTTTCCTTGTTGGATCCTCAAGCACCAAAAGAAGTGCAAAATGGAATGAATCGCACAATCATTAGGGTTGGAAAAGACCTCCAAGGTCATCTGGTCCAACCATCCCCCTATTAATAGCAGGTCCCTCTCACCTGCATCTCCCCCCCTTCAGGAGTTTTGGAGGAGTTTTTGATTTTGGAGGCTCCTCCTCCTGCCCTAACAGTTCAGTCCCAGAAAAATTACATCCCCTAATGATGGTGCCTGTGAAATGCTATGCTTAATAAAATGTGTTGCACATCAATAATTTAGCTGCTTGTGACAACACGGCCTGGTATTCTTCGTAATTAAAAATGGATGAAATGGCAAAGTATGGTAGGTGTTGCTTTATTTCAGATTTCACTGTATTTAAAACGGGGGCTATCAATTTAGAAATACCATAAAAATTGAGCAAGATTGCACTATTTTAAATATATCTGATATATTGTCCCATATATTTTAATTATTAATACGCAACACAGCTAACAGGAGTCTAAATTCTACCCACCACAAGCTCTAGGCAATCATTATAAGAGTTTCTGGGTAAGCTACAGGGGAATGGAGACAAACTGCTGCTAAGTTATCTCCTTCCTTCCCCAGGCGTGAGCCCCCTCTGCCTCGCTCCACATGGAGCCATTTACACCTGCACTAAGTGGGGATAAAGCGAATTCTGCACTGCCTTGCCCTCAAGGTTGCATTTTACATCTGTTTGGCATTTGCAGAGCCTGATTGCAGCCTTATCTCAGCTGGTGGAGCCCCGGCATTACAGCAGGGCAGTCAGATCCCCCGTTTGAGATTTGGGGCTGGGGGAACGGGAGTGGTTTTAGTGTGGGAAGAGGAAAAGAAAATAAGCTGCTCGTGCCTGAGCGAGTGCAAAGCCAGGAGCTGCTGCTGCAGCCCTGCTGAGATGGAAAGGTAAGGAACAGACATGTAAAATGAATAAGAGAAAGCGGAGATTTGGGCCAAAACCAGAATTTCCATCAGCCTCTTTGTCAGTTGCAGCATGCAGGTGGCAACGTGCAGAAATTCTTGGAGCTTGCTCCCTATCGGCAGTTCCTCGGCTGAAGTTGTGTTCTGGGGTCAGTGCTTCTCCCAGGGTCACCAACATCGGGCTCCCTGTGGTGTCTGCAGAAGGTGGAGGCTTGGCAAAGCCCTATGAGGTTCAGCGTTATACAAA